>JAECUM010039190.1:0-12704 GCA_016617855.1 Megalonaias nervosa
TTTACTTGCTATCATAGTGGAGAAGCAATATTTTTACATACAAATATTATTTACTTTAGGGACAAGGGTTTGTTAAGGGAAAAAACAAACACAAATATACATACACACAAACGTACGCGCACGTATACAAACACAAATACACATACAAACACACACACATCAGTAAAGGAGTTAGCGTTTATAGTCACACTACTCCACATTCACACAAATTGGCAACCTGATCAGTCTCTTTTCTAGAGATCTGGGTAGCCCTGAGAAGGGCTGTTATTTTTTAGAACTCCAGATGCACCTGCCTAATGTGTGCATCTTTAAGGCCTGGCACCACAGACACATCGCCGGTTCCATTCCTGCTCCCAATTTCTTCATTCTGCGGAATAGTGAAGACTTACCTGTCTTCCTCTTCTATTCCACACTTTGTACTGGTGGTAGTGGCTCTGGTGCTGGTAGTGGTGTGACTGTGGTTGATGTGGTGGTGCTGCTAGTGGTGGTGTTGGTGTCCTCACCTCAGGCTTGACCTCACACAGAGGCCTCAGTATGAGGTGTGGCAGGATTTGACTTTTCTTTTCCTCTTCTTCTTTCTTCTTTTTTTCCTCTTCTTTCTCCTCTATCCTGGCACTTTCTGCTATGGCCTCCATAGCCAGCTTATCTAGTAGGCGCCTGGCATACTCCAGGTGAATCTGAAGCTCAAGAAGTCTAGAAATTCTGCTCATTTTGTCACTGTTGACGAGTGAACGATGGGGTAGTTAGACTGAAGAACGCTTCGATTTATATGTCTGAAGCACGAACGTGAAGGAAAGCATCGCCTTACACCAAAACTAACAATACCCACTTCACCATAACCAAAAACCATGGAACGCTCGGACTAAAAGAAACAGGTTCACTTTTTTGCCTACAGATAAACACACACTATCTTAAAAATCAGGGAAACGAAGTGTTTCTAGACACACTTCTATTTTTTTAACTTATAGACAAACACACAAAGACAGACAAATAGCATGGCAATTTGACTAGCATCTCTTTTCTAGATGGTTGGGGTAGCCCTGAAAAAGGGCTGTTGTGTTGACGGGGTGATGGCAATCATTTATCGTCTAAGACCACGTCCCCGTCTGGCTGTAGGTTTTCCGACAGGAGAAGGTCTGCTTCTGCGGAAGGAGAAGGAGAATTCTTTCGTGTCCACACGGCAGTCCACAAAGCCTCTGTCTGGCTTCTGCTGTTGTTGCAGTTCTCTCTGCTGTTTCTGAAGTCTGTACTTCTCCGTCCATTCTTCTTGTTCCTTCTTGATTTCATCTCTGAAGACCTCTTCTATCAGGTCTTGAGCTACTTTTAACATCCTGACATTCTCTATCTCAGCACCCTTGGGTATCAGGTTTTGCCTGACACGATGTAAATTCACGTAGGCTTCGTTAAGTTTAGCTATATTAGAAGGTATCTTCATAGGTGGACGAGTCAACCATGGATGGTCAGACTGGAGACCGCCGTGCATTATATGGCTCAAACGCGGACGCGACAGAAAACATCTCTACGATTTGTTTGGGTGGGTAAAACGCTTTATAGCTGATTTCATGGTGAGCGATAGAGAGAAGTCAAAGAGCATGTATAATTATAAAAAAATTTTGAAAACAAACGAAAGACACATTTTTTAAAAACCCAACATTTCTTATTTAACTCACAAACAACCAACAACTAACAATAAAACTTTTTTCAAACAAACTATTTTTGACAAGGTTGACAACGTTGTGAAATCAAGCTAGACTTTCACTGAGGGAGGTCATTAGACCATTGATGTACACTACGTTTCCTAGCTAAAGACAAGAGATAGCCATAATGGTCACAAAACCATCGATCTACATTTTCATCGTTTTTAGAGCAGTCACGATCAAAATAAGTCACTGTATGTTCTAAGGGATATCCAAGAATGCATTGATGAAGAAAATACACGCAGTATTGTCTACACACCATGGAACCTGTGCCTTGTAATTTCACATTATTGAATCGTGTCGTCTGTGCATTTCTTCTCATAAAGTCGACGATGCCGTCTTCCAAAGGCCGTAATCAATACGAATCAAAATACTCCACACAACCATCTTTGGGAAAGTAGAGGGCTACCCAGTGGGTTCCTGGGAGATGACTGTCGTCCGTGTTGATGACATAAGCTTGATGCATCTTTAGCGCACACGACAGGATTCCAAGAAGCAGTGTACGAACTGTTGTTCAAAAGGTAATAATGTTCCCAGGTATCCATTTTTGTTTTATTTTTTCTTGTTTTTCACAGGTAATGATAAGTCATCAATTCAATTCTGACTTTTTGCTTGAAAATCTCTGACAAGTAACCGTTTCTTCGATTCGACTCCGCACTCTGGGCCAAAAGAGCTTCTATGCGATAGATCTCCAGAAACGTCAATGGAGGAGAGGAATGATCACGCAAGTCTTTATACCACTGATGCAACACTGCTTCTTCCGAGATGAGACCCCAAGCGTCCTCCAGATACTCGTCCAATTTTTCTTCTTGACTCATCATCAGACATCTATCGTGTTGAATTTGACTGCGCTGATCGTTTTGACATCCATTGCAATATTTCTTGCTCAATTCCGTAATTTTTATCTGCCACGTGTCTAGCAAAACAAGACACTAAATGTTGTTCTTGTTCTGGCCATCTGGACGTGACCACTGCGTCCTGTTCGTCTTTGTCTTTGGGTTAAGTTTCCATGTTATCCTCCCATTCCATTTCCAAAGATTCTCCACCATTCAAAGAGGGATAAGAGTCTTCCATAGTTTCTAATAGTCTAGAATGACTTCTCTCAAACTGTTGATTTCTATCGTATTATCAAATTCGGCATACAAGATGACGTTCACCATCTCGAGTAGAGGTATAGCAAACTGAAATTCCACACGCAGTTGCCTGGATTTTATAGGGTAGAAATGTCCCTCGTCGCTGCCTTGGTCTGGAATGAAATCAAAGGCCCACAAAACGTAGCCTCCTGCATAATCCTCGTACAAAATGCCTTGGCTGGTGTTGGCCCTTAAGTGTCCGGTGGCTTCGTACAGGGACAAGTACGACATTAAGTAACTCTTCTTCTCGTCATTAGCGTCAGGTTCAAAGGGTCTGGTACACAAAGTTTTGCCATCGCGACTGATTTCAATCTTGGACACGTTGTAGTGCTCAAACTCGAAAGGACTGGCAGTGCTGGTACCGTTGAAGGCTTCATATCTGACGATACAAACAATTAAACGTTTGGGTAACTGTCCTTGGAACAGATGATCTTTGATCTTGGATCGGAGTGCAGCGGAAATGGTGAAATTTTTCACTTCCACGCGTCGTATCGGATACTTGGCGGTCGTTCTGCTCAAAGTGTGACTGATGTTTGTATCCCACTTTAGGTAACACTTTCACGCGTCGCACGTAAAGTCTGGCTTCTTGAATGATGGTTTTGTAATTGGCATTATCAGCCATCAAATGGAAAGGCGCACTGCTGAGATTCAGTCTCAGACGGACATCCACTCCGTTAAGCAAATACTTTTCTTGCAACCACATGTCCAAATGCAAGCGACCCATCATTTCTAAACTACGGCTTTCTTTCATTTTCATTTTTACGTTCAATAAGTCCAGTATTGTCTGCATCGTGCTCGTTGAATTTGTCCTTCGTATCAGGTTTCCATACCACAAAAGCATCCTGATGAGTCTCTGTGGGTTCTTTTCCATACGTCAAGAGATTTTCGCACGGTAAGGGTAAGTATCCATGCTATTACTGACCAGTTTGATTTTCAAGTACAAATCAACTTCGTTGGACAAGGAATGCATGAAATTGTTAACGGGGGCTACATTATGCGCATCCTTTAGATTGGGACCGTCCGTCAATGTGTCGATCACTTTCACTTACAGGTACAAGCAACTGCTATTCAGATCAATGTAACCTTCGGGCTGTCCTTTGATTTCAAATTCGATGGGCGCTGAATCCGTCAAAGAGGAGAAGGGATGAAATTCTACCCACTGGTATTCTTGCATCGTCATCATAGTGGGTGACATGGTAAGCCGATCCAGTTCCGACTTGGAACAGGCGCAAGACTCTCGGTGCATCACTTTTTCTTTGTATCTCTGTTTCTTTTTAATAATCAAAAACGTCTAAGTCTCGGACGATTCGTCTTCTCTTGGTCTTTCTAGCTCTATGGATGTGAAGTCCTCTGAAGGGGTGTTTTCGTTGTCTCTTTCTGACTTGTCCTTGCTGTGGCGACAGGGAAGCAGAAATGTCTGACTCGGCAGCGTCCAGGGCATTTATAGGAGTTTCTCGTTCAGCCAGAATGTCTTCACGGTTTGAAGCAAGACATTTTTGCCTGCTCTCAAGAAAGTTTCTTTGGGGTTTTGTTTGTCGATGATGACATTTTGGAGAATTTCTTTGCCTTGCGTCAAAGCGGCATCTTTCAGGGCGTGCAATCCTCGTGTCATCATCGGTTTCAAAACGGGGGGGGGGGCACCGAACGAAAGGCAGATTTCAGCATATCTCTTAAACTATGTCCTCGCTTTCGAGCGACCCCTCGGTACACAGGATACATGACTTACAAGAAGCTAGAGAATCGTTTTCGAAAATGGAGTTTCACTGTGAGTTTTCCTTTGGTGAATGGAATATTTTGACCCAGATGTCTTTTCATAGCAATGTTGACAGTGTCGAAATACAACTTACTAAATTGCAAACAGTGAGGATATAAAAACTCGCGGTGAAAGTGTTTCCACCTTCTTCCTCAGTGCTCGTGGCAGAACCCACTTTGAAAGGAATGACTCGCAGTAACGGTACTGAGGTGTGTCCCACCACGTTGTACTCCACCACATCGGAGTACACAAAGATCAAATTCAATCCTTGGTTCAGTTCTACCAGGGAGCGAAACCACTTTGCAAAATCCGAGTTGCTGGTAATGGTTGGCATGGGTTCACCATGGAGCATCTTGACTTCTCTACCCAAAATGTCAAAAAATTCAGGACAAAATTTAATACCTACCGCTTTGCTCTCTGGGAATTTCATCAGTAGGCGACAGGCTACTTTATGGTATTCAATGATGACAATTTTTCTGTCCAAGGCTCTGCTAAACACTGCATTGAATTTGTTAGAAATCGTGTTCACCGGATGTTGACCGCTAAAATAATAGTCTGCAGGAATGTGCAACAGACAGGTGTACCATTTAAATCTGTCGGTCGGTAATTGCATCTTAGCGTCACCTACAGCGCCTGGGTGATTTTTGAAGTAATCCTGCACTTGTTAGTCATAAACGTCGACCGCAAAAGTGTTTTGATTTTCGATGATATTTAGAATTGTGTAGGGTGAATCATTTCCACCAAAGCCACATCCCAGTGGGCTTCGCGATCCAATTGGATGGCCTGAGGTAATTTGGCCGTGAAACAGCACAATGTATTCTTGGGAAACACATCCATGGAACTGTCACTGGGTAACGTCAAGTAAAATTGGTTATTCATAATTCCAGAGTTCTGCTGTCCGAGGGGTCACTCGAAGTTAGAGGAGTGTCTAAAAGAGGATCGTTGTTGGGTTGGTGACTGTTGAGAGTGTGACTGACGTTGGGCACAAGACTCCCGTTGTTCCCATTAAAATAGTATTTCAGGGACGGATTGGGGAGAAGGTAACCGATGCAACTGCTCAGTAAAATGGTCCACAATTGTTTGTCTCCTTATTGCAAACTCAAATTGGCAATGACAGCACCAATGACACAATACACCACAATCATTTGGCAGAAAAAGACGATTTGCGTTTTAGTCACACGTTCTCCACACCAAACCCAACAGAGTTGGTTTTGTAGATCTTGCACAGAAGAACTGTGAGAATGAGTGGTCACTGCTGTGGTAGCGTTTGAGGCTGTGTTGAAGGGCATGATGGTCACTTCTTTTTATAGTCGATGACTTGCAAACCGTCGATCCAAGAATCAAAAGTGGGTGGATATCCTTTCTAATGTACTTTGACTTCTTTGACAGGTCGATTTCCCACTTTACGGGTTCTTCGATCGAGAATGCTTTCGATATCGTACACTTCGTCTTCTTTTTTGGTCACGCATTGTAACTCGGGCAAGTAAAAAGTTCCTTTTAACACTTCCCCGTTCATGTCTTCCAATTAATAGATGGCAGGATGACGGCCACACACTCGTCCAGTGACACGAAACAATTCTGTGGTCCAGTTGGGTAAGTAACCTTTGTCGAAAGTGCGTTTGGTTTTGCCAATGCGCACCCAATCTGCCGTCATCAACACTTCACATTTCTTGGGGACAGCCACCGTAGGGGACATACCAAACAGGCTCTCAAAGACGGTCACTTCGTTGTCGGGAGTCGTTGTTGTTGTTGTTGTTGTTATTGTAGGGTTTAACGTCATTTTCAGCACAAGATAGGCTATACGTGGCGGCCAGTATTAATGGTGGAGGAAGAACCCGGGAAAAACCCCGGAAAGAACCACCGACGCACGAGAAGCTACTGGCAAGCTTTCTCACATACCCACATTGGCCGAACCTGAGACTCGAACCCACGCAGACAGAGGTGAGTTGGCAATGTTCTGTAACGGTGAGCGCTTTAGACCACTAGGTCACTCGGGGTCCCCTGTCGGGAGTCACTTTCGATGCTCCGATGGTAAGATTGGTTGCACGCTTAGACCAGGTGCGGCAAGACGTCGATGTACTTGAGAGTGTGGTGATGCGTAAAATATTTCCACATGCGTTCTTTCAAGGTGTGTTGAAAACGTTCCACGATGCTGGCTTTGGTTTCGGGAATCTCGGTGGTGAAAAAATTTAATGTCTCGTTCCTTTAATTCTTTTTGGAGAGCTTGGTTCATAAATTGAATGCCTTTGTCAGTTTGCCATCGAAGAGGGTGACGACCACATTGCTTCAACACCATTTTGATGGCTCGCAATAACTCAGTGCTCGATTTGAAAGTCAATGGCATGACCCAGGCAAATTTAGAAAAGACGTCGATGACACAAAACAAATATTTGTAGCCACGATTGTAGGTGTCCAAATGAGAAACATCGGCAAAATCGGCTTGTCATTGATGATCAAATGGGTTTCTGTAAGGTGTACATGGCTTGTTCTTGTAACCATCGTTGCACTTGAGGTAAACGGACACTTATCATTTGGGTTTTCGCAGCACGATACAATTTCTGAACTGCTCTATAATGTGCAGGATGGGCTGGGTCCTAGTAGATGCTGGCTAACACATTCTCCACCAGGAATTGTTTTTAATATGTCACCCACTCTTCACTTATGCTACTCTGGATGGGGCGAGGTGGTGGTTTAGAAATAGCTTTACGTGTCCGATGTGCCACGGGAGTAGACGTCGAAGGTGGTGGTGGTGGTAATGGGATGGCTTTTGTCTACTTTTCTTTTCTCACTTCTATTTTCCGTTCTTTCTTTCTGACTTCTGTCGAAGGAGGAGTGAACATCATCTTATTAACCCAAGCTTTAAGGTCTTCTCGTTGGGGTGTGAGGGAAGGAGTCAATAAGGACGTTGCAATCTTACTAGGGATGGGAGCTGCTGACGGTGTTTGAAAGACTTCTCGTGCCTCTTCTTCCTCACGCATCCGTGTGGCTGCATCTGTCTTGACTGCTCGGGGTGGTGGTGGTGATGGACTTTTCATCACGGCCATAAAATCTTTCAGAGTTGGCAGAGCTGTTTTGTCTAAAGCTTTCTGGTGAAATAGTTGAAGTCGTTGCAACAGTTGGCCGTACCGTTGCGATTTTTCCGTTTCTGACAAATCGGTGCGATCGATCAACGATTGCAATTCGTGTTGTAAATGGGACATTTTCGGCCTTCCATCTGATTTCAAAAGTCACGTCTGAGATCTTTTGACTCAGATTCACCTTTTATCTTCTGGATCCTTTTTATCTTTGAGTCATTTCTGCAGCAGTAGCTCCTTCGAGTGATGTAACCGCTCGTACCAATGTGGCTTTGAGTATGGGTGCTAACAACAAATGCACAAATCCTCCGCGTTGTACCAACATCTTTTTCTTTTGACGGATGGGTATTTTCTTATTAACCATTTGGCGAAGAACGTGTCTATGCTTGGCTAAGCATTCTTTCTGATGTGGAGAAAAAAGGTATCGTGCCTTTCAAGACATTCAAACAACATTCGCACACGGTATCGACGACGTCTCTGGAGGCAGGTTGAATCATTTGTTTTCGCATGGGTGGAGGGGCTTTGGACAGGACGGACAACACGTCCCAATCTTTGGCTAAATGAGGAGGCAGTCCTTTCCTTTTCTTTCCTTTGGGGGTAGAAGAGGGATGACTTCTGGAGGGTGAAATCTTTGTTTGTTTGTTTGTTCCGGGGCACACACAAAAAATACACTGACGTCGAATACTTGGCAAACGCCTTTTATATTATTTTTTAGACTATCGCTTCGTCAAAAATGTGACAACTGTTTTCCTATATCGCCAAACAATCCTCCCCTTTGGTTGCTCCTCTTTTTCTTTAGACGAGTGTGTCTTTTCTGGGGTAGACGTCGACGCTTGGCTAAGCGTTTTCTCGGATGACGAGACTGTCCTTTTCTTTTCTCTTTTCCTTTTTGGACAGGAGAACGGCGATGGTAGTGGTGTGCACTTCTTTGAGGGGACATTTTTGGGCGTTCAGGAGCACAAACACACTGAAGTCCATGGCTTGACATGCGTCCTTTGATCTTATTTTTTATGAGGCCATATTTTCGGACTAGGTAGACGTAGTGTTTGTATCCAGTCTTTTTGACGATCTCATTGACTATATCATTGGAAAATACATTGCCAAAAAATCATCCCCTCTGGTTGCTCCTCTTTTTCTTTTGAGGACTGTGTCCTTTCTGGGGTAGACGTCGACGCTTGGCTAAGCATTTTATCGGATGACGAGATTGTCCTTTTCTTCTTCCTTTTCCTTTTTGGACAGGAGAACGACGATGGCGGCGGTGTGCACTTCTTCCAGGAGACATCTTTGGGCGTTCAGGAGCACAAAATCACCGATACCCATCGTTTGTCCCAGGTCTTTTTATACTGGAATGCGTCGCATCTGATTATCTTTACCTCGTATCAACTTGATGACAGGCATCACGCGTCGTAGAGGGGTTCGCAACGGACTAAATCCGGACAGTTCTTGCTTGGATAAATCCAGTAAACCCTGTAACATGCCCGATCTCTCTTGCACTTTGATTTTGGAGGCAGGTACTTTGTGAGCAGCTGCCACTGCAGCTAAATAAGAGGAGGATGTCACCGCTGGAGGAGACGTTCTTGGAGGCACGAGTTTCCATTGTTTCATCAAATTAGGAAGAACGGGTGTCAAATTGGGTTTGGCTGGCATCACCAGCAAAGGAGAAGTGGAAGAACCTGAGGCTACTGGAGACGCGGTCACCGTCGCTGCAGGTCGTGGTTTGCGAATGTAAGGTTGCACCCTGGCCGAAGTGCCTCTCTTGCGGGTAGAAGCTTCTGTCTGGGGTCTTTTCTGTGGGCTTTTCATTTTCTTTTTCTGGGGACTTTTCTTTTTCTGAGACTGTGACCTGGTCTTGCCACCGCTGATCTTGTTCTTCTGGGTACGTTGGGGAGTGGATTTTTTTGGGGGGAGCACTTTGAGGGCGTTAGGATCCCATGTTAAGAGGGAGCGAATGATGACACCTCCTAGAGAACCGCTACCTCTAGATTTCAAAATTATTTGCTTTTTGGTTTGAGTATCGATGCGGGGATGGGTCAGTTGCGTCAAGGCTACTTTGATTCTCTCAAAAAAGCGTTTGGTTTGATGTGGAACGTGAATGATGCCTTGCAGTAATTGACGTGCTATCACCGTAAACCATCGGATGACTTCTCTGAGACTGACTTCTAAGACACAAGCACGTATTTGTGGATTATGTTCGCGACTGATGCCGTACAAGGCACGAATCAATTTGACGGGAAGATGAGACTGAAGGAACGATATGTTGACGCTGTGTGAGACAGACCAAAAGTGTCCGAGGTTTTTATAGATTTTTTTTTTGTTGTTGTTAAGTCGACGGGGACGTGTACACGACAGGCTCTCCTTCTTGATACCAGTGGTGAAACAGATGGGTAAGAAATCGCAAACAATCGGGGGTGGTGCGTTTTAAATCCACGAGTAAATAGGCATGAATCGTTGGCAGTACACTAAGGAACACGCTTTGGCAATGGTGCAGGCGTCTTTCAAAGGATCGATCCCTCCGTGCTCCATGAACAGTTCTCCAAATTTTCCATAGCATCGCCGTAAAATGTCCACTTCGGAACGACAATACTTTAACATTTCTTTCTGTAAGTCGAAGGGGTCCGAGGCGTGAGAGTGGTACCAAGCGTAGAAAGATTCTCGTTGTTCGGTGCGCATGTTGTAGTGGTCGTAGTAATGAGCATCAGGCAAATGTGGTAGAACGGCGTGTTGATTGGCTTCGGTATTGAAAAAGTGCGGAAATAGCCTTTGGCCATTTCTGTCATTCCAAACGTTTTAGGCATTCGGCTCAAAGGCATGGCCACGTAACTCATCGAATCTTTAAACTGCACTTGTTCCACTTGCATGGAAATGATTTTGGCTCCGTTCAAAGTCACTTTAGAACGTTTGGTGCTTTGTTCCGTATAGTATCTGAGAAGAAATTGCCCATCGTATCCCGAGAAATTGTGAGCCATAACTGTAGCATAGTGATGACGATCTCCGTAACGTTCGATGTCCTCATGACTTCACATGTCGTCGATGGGGTCTAAGATCCATTGGGCGAAATCGGCCAACGTGTTCGGTCCCCGAAAGAGTTTTTCACGTCCTCCAGGAATCTTGCTGCAGTGAGGGCAATAACTAAAGATAGTCTCTTGGATGCACTTCTCGCACGCTCGATGAGTAACGCAGAAATTAGGAATGTGAATGCCAGTCTCTTGTATGCATTCGAAATCGAAAAGATGAAATCGCCTTTCTTGTGGTCATCTTCCTCTTCGTGTTTGGAATGGTATTTTTGAATCTGGCATTCGTGTTCCATGTCCACGATTTGGCGACAAATGTGACATCGTTTCTTTCCTCGACATATGTGAGCCTTGTCATTATTGGTACATACGCCTTGTCCACAAATAGGGCACAATTTCAGCAGTTGACAAGCACTTTTCTGCTGTGAACCTTGCGTTTTCAGATGTTGTATTAACAGGTAGGGCTGACAAAAGTGCGCTGACAAGCAGGGCAATACACTCGTTCTTGTCCTTCGTCAAGACAGGGTTTAGAGGCCAACCATCCCTCACATTTCGATCCACAATGTTTGTGTTGCTCTCGATTGTTACAGTCATAGTCACATTTCTCACAGTAATAACTGTATCCCAGGAATGGGGTGATACTGGTAATGGCATCGAAATGTTAATCGTGATGATTGACATGAATGTATTTTCCGTCTTTGATATTTTTGCCTCGAAACAACAGATGTCCGCGCACTTCTTGAGGGTGTACTTTCAACGTGTAACGTGGAGCTAAGAGATCTTGAAATTTTTGCTTTTCAGGAAAGCCACAGGGCGTGTCTTTGGATATCCCCGCTTGATGTAACAGGAGTTCTGCTTTTCTTTGTTGTTTGGCTCGGTCCGATCGTTGAATACAGTTTTCCAGGCTCTTTTCCATTCTACCGTGTCGTTCTTGTCAGCATACGTTCGTCCCACCACGATGGCCCTGGCTAAACACATCTTGTCTTGAGGGTTGTTAATTTGGACGAGGCTCTTTTTTGTGCTGCGAAGGTCGTCTACCAATAACACCTTTTTGCGTCCCGTCCCTTTGGGAAGAGAAACGTGGGTCATAAACAGTGTCGCTTTTCCATAGGTGATGTGCAAACATAAGAGAAAGTGCTTCTTTCAGTAGCGGTAATACAAAAGAGGTATTTTCTCTACGTTATAACACTAACTGCGTATCAACTGATTTGATTTATTTGATAACCTGTAAAAAATGTAATATGCAATATGTTGGACAAACCCTTCAACAAGTTTCTAAAAAAATTCATAGAGATCCTCAGTTTTCCTCTAATATTTCAACACATTTTGATACCAATAGTCACTGTCTACTAGATTTTTCTTTCATGCCAATATATATTGTGCATGGAGACATGAATAGTCTCATAAAAGAAACTTACTTGATTCATAAATTAGGTACTTTGTATCCTAACGGCCTTAACACCAATGCACTATTTTTAAAATTGTATATATATATATATATATATATATATATATATATATATATATATACTTATGTACATTTTATAAAGAGGCACAAGAATAATCGAACTTCCAAATAAAATTAAACGTGTAGTACTGCGTGAAAAATTAATATTAAAGATGATGCACATGTTTAAGAGATATATAAAAAATTAAGATGATATCTAAAATAAAGGATGGACATAAACAAATTAAATATTCTTAAAACATTGGGTTTCAAAGTTTGTTATGTAGACATCAGTTACACATATAGTCCAAAATTGTATCTGCTGATATAGCATTAGGCAGAGTATCATTGCATTTTGGAAATCCAATATAACCGGCAAGAATATTTCTCACCCATGCGACAGAGAAATCTAGCTGTTTTGCTAACCTTACTTTTCTTATCTCAGTCTAGTCATCTCAGACCAGTCGTCTCAGTCAAGGTGTCCACGCGCTCAGAACTACTTTTAAAAAAGAAGCCCTTGTTGTCTTCTGCTGTGCCTGACGTAGTTGTTCTAAAATCAAACAACAACAACAACAAATATATAACAAAA
>JAECUM010039192.1:0-22487 GCA_016617855.1 Megalonaias nervosa
TGAATTTGGGGAAAATTCAGAATTTTGTACTGCCAAAAGCTGTTAGGTTACTTTTGAGTGATTTTAAGTAAGTCTGTAGGTTAAGACTTTACTAGGATAGAATATGGGTAAGTATTCTTAGGGAAGCTGTTTCCTGTAAGGCAGTAAAAGGTTAGTGAGTACCAATCTAGGTAAGTTGGTTGGTGATACAGTCGAGTAGACTAGGATGGCATCTGATAGGCAGTTAGTCAGAGAATATAAATCTATAGGTCGTGAAGAATTAGGTTATGAAGGGACCAAATTAGCGGAATTTGTAGAGCGGAGTCTCGAGGAATACAGAGAACAGCAGGCGGCAGAAAAAGAAAGAATGAGACAAGCCAAGGAGAAAGAAAGAGACAAGCCGAGGAAAAGGAAAGAATCAGAGAAGCCGAGGAAAAAGAGAAAGAAAGAATCAGACAAGCCGAAGAAAGTAATAAAGATAGAGAAATTGAGTTAGCCAGATTGCAAGCCGAAGAAAGAACCAGGGAGAGAGAACATGCGTTAGCCATGGAGAGACTAAGGATCGAAGCGGAATCTAGGAGGGGCGAAGAACTGAATGAACATTCAGGACCCTCAAGCAAAAGATCTGAGGATAGACGTATCGTCCAGATCTCCATGCCGATGTTTAATGACAAGGACGAAATTATCGATAACTTTTTAACGCAGTTTGAAAAGTTAGCCTTAATACATCATATACCCAAAGACCAGTGGGCCATTAATATTTCTGCATTTTTACAAGGAGCTGCCAAGGATGTCTACCATAATATGGCACCCACTGAAGTAGATGACTACGACGCTCTCAAGAAAGCGCTATTACGGCATTATGAGATGTCGGCTGAAAGTTTTCGTAAACTTTTCAGAGAGTAGTCTAAACGAACCACGGAGACACACGCACAGTTTCATACTCGTGTGCGCGTGCTCTTCGATAAATTGATGAAAATGACAGGAGCCGACCTTACTTATGAAGGCATACGGGAAGAGATATTGAATGAACATGTCCTCAGTACGTATCGGAAAGACCTGATCGTATTTTTGGCGGAGCGTGATTTCACAACCTTAGAAGATATAAGTGTGATGGCTGAGCGATATGAGAGTGCACACTCTCGTCCGACCACATAGAGTGGCAGGGATCGAACCAGCGTCCCTGACTTTAGGAAAGCTAACGGTTTGACACCTCATAGGCGGAATGGTCAAAATGGTGGGAAGCTAGGGGCTGATAATCCCAGCCGTGATCAGTTCCGTGGCTTAGGAAAGTCCCAAGGGGTAGATAAGGTTACCCCTGGTAAGAAAGATGAAGTTGTGTGCTACGGTTGGAAGAAACCTGGCCATATTCTCAAGAACTGCAGGAAATATCGTCCCACGATAAATGTAGTGACACCAGGCACTGGTAGAAAGAGTAAACCTGTAGAGTGGTCGAATACTGCAACAGCTACGGTAAATGGAGGGAAGGCTACTGTGTTGTATGACACCGGCTGCAGTTATCCAGTTTTGGTGGACAGCACATTTGTTAAACCTGCTGATTATACAGGTGAGACAGTGGAGGTTCAATTTGCTAATAGGAGTAAAGATTCCCTTTCAGTTGTTTGCATCGACCTTGATTCGCCGTATGTGAAAGGACGAATTCAAGCAACGTGCTTGTCAGGGTTGTCGCATGACGTAATTTTAGGATGTAGGTATGTGTTGCCACAGCCTAATCCTATAACGTGTACACCCGTACACGTGGGGTCCGTGGAGACAAGGTCTATGAAGCGAAGGTCAGGGTAGAAGCCGCTGAACCCCTCGACTTCGCCCATAGATAATTTGCTACCGGTTGAATTAAGGAGACTTCAAGAGGAAGATTCTACCCTTAACAGGATACGCAGGTATGCAAAGGAGAAGTCCGTACGGAACTTACCTGACGGTGAGGTAGAGTTCGCACTGAAGCGGGGTATCTTGTATCGATACGCCCGGAAAGGGGCCGAGAGGTATAAGCAGGTAATTGTACCTCGGTCTAAGAGAGAAGAAGTGCTTAGGCTAGCACATGAGAGTCTACTCGGTAGTCACATGGGTGTGGCAAAGATGAGAGGCAGGTTGGTGAGGGAGTTTTACTGGCCAGGTGTGTATGGGGATGTAAGGAGGTTTTGTCTGTCGTGTGACAAGTGTCAGCGGGTGGCACCTAAGACCTCACATCGCCCAGCGCCACTAGGAACCACTTTTTTGATTGATGAACCTTTCTCAAGGGTGGCTATGGATTTGATAGGTCCGATAAAGCCTGCGTCAGAAAGTGGTAATCGTTATGTGTTAACGATTGTTGATATGCTACCGGATACCCGGAGGCCGTTGCTTTGAAGAACATTGATTCAGTTACGGTGGCTGAAGCTTTTTTAGGAGTTTGGTCTAGAGTTGGTGTTCCTGTCGAAATACTAACTGACCAAGGGACGCAGTTTGTTAGCCAGGTGATGGAAGAAGTGAACCGGTTACTTTCCATTAGGCACCTGACTACTACCCCGTATCACCCGCAGTGCAATGGTCTAGTAGAGCGTTTCAACGGGATATTGAAGCAAGCTCTAAAGAAGTTGTGCGAAGGTCGACCTAGGGACTGGGATCGATACCTTCCCGCGATACTTTTCGCGTAACGCGAAGTACCCCAGGCTAGTCTAGGATTTTCGCCGTTCGAACTAGTCTATGGGAGGACAGTGAGAGAACCCATGGCTGTATTGAAACAGTTATGGATGGATGAAAAGGCATCCGAGGAAGTACGAACAACGTATCTGTATGTTGTTGATCTCCGTAACAAGCTGGAGGAAGTTTGCAACTTGGCCCGGAAGAATCTCTGTGACGCACGGGGACGTCAAGTCAAGTACTATGACAAGAGGGCGAAGGAACGTAAGTTTGAAGTGGGTGACAAGGTGTTGTTGTTGTTACCGTTGGAGCACAACAAACTCCAAGTATCATGGAGAGGACCGTTCGTTGTAACGGAAAAGAAGGGTGGACAAAACTATCGCATCAAGGTCGGAGATAAAGAGAAGTTGTACCACGTTAACCTTCTTAAACGCTACCGTGAGAGGGAGTCACCTACTGTGTTTGTGGTTGCTACAGTTGTGACTGAAGAACCCGATGACAACGGAGGAGTGGCGGAAGTACTTCCTAGTTGTCCTTTGACGAGGAATGAAACCTACGTCGACGTCGTCAGAACAACGTGAAGACGTGGAGGAGATACTCCACGACTACGCAAGTGTCTTGACAGAGAGACCAGGCATGACTGACTTGGAGGAGTTCAGTTTGAAGTTACAGGATGAAACGCCTGTGAAACTGAAACCCTATCCACTGCTTCATGCGAAGTTAGAAACTGTACGGAACGAAATTCGAGCTATGCATGACTTAGGGGTCATTGAACCAGCCGAATCCGCGTATAGTTCACCAGTTGTTTTGGTCCAGAAGAAAGATGGTGAACACCGCTTTTGTGTTGACTATCGGAAGTTAAATAGGATCACAGAATTTCAGGTGGAAATGTTACCAGATCCTGAGGCCATATTCGCCGGAGTAACCAACGCCAAATACTTTTCGAAAATAGATTTGTCAAAGGGATATTGGCAAATTCCAGTTCGCAAGGAAGACCGTCCAAAACTTGCCTTTGCAACACCAGATGGGACCTACCAATGGGTAGTCATGCCGTTCGGGGTCCAGAACGCACCCAGTATTTTCACTCGAATGATGAGGAAACTGCTAGAACCTTTAAGAGGGACCGGAGTTTCGAATTTCATGGACGATTTGTTGTTGGCGACAGCTACTTGGGAACAACATGTAGTCTTACCGAGAAAAGTTTTGGAACGACTTAAACATACAGGGCTCACCGCCCGACCATCTAAATGTCACATAGGATTTCGGAGACTGACGTATCTAGGACACACCCTCAGTGAAGATACATTAACCCCAGACAGTGCACAAGTCGAGCAGCTTCGGAACGCCGTACGTCCAACTACAAAGACGGAAATGCGATCTTTTCTAGGACTTGCAGGTTATTATCGTAAGTATGATGCAAATTTCAGCGCTGTTGCTACTCCGTTGACTGACTTGACAAGGAAGAAGGCTCCGACGAAAGTTATTTGGACCGACGCTTGTGAGAGGGCATTTCAGACATTGAAAGATAGTTTGACGTCAAACGCCGTAGTGAGACTACCGGACGTGACAAAGGACTTTGTTTTACGTACCGACGCTTCTGACAGTGGTCTTGGTGCAGTTTTAGTGCAAGAACATGATGGGAACTTATTCCCTGTTGCATATGGTAGTAGAATTTTATGTCTCGCTGAGCGTAATTATTCAGTTACCGAAAGGGAATGCATAGCGATTATCTTTGGAATCTCTAAATTCCAGCGCTACCTGTATGGGCGAAAGTTTATTCTTGAAACTGACCACCAACCACTTGCTTATTTGGCCCAAGCTAAATTGACGAATTGTCGTTTAATGAGATGGTCGTTATTTCTTCAACAATATCAAATTCAATTGCGTTACATCAAAGGAAGCGCAAATGTAGGAGCATATTGTATGAGTAGATTAGTTGATTCTGAGGTGAAGAGGTCACTTCAGGACATGTAGACAATGACTTGAACTGCAACTTCAAAATTCGAAGAACAAAATCCCAGATTTTACTCTTAAAGAGGGGCCTATGTTATGTGGCGAATTTTGAAGACTTATTGAAACTTAAATTTGAATAAATTATGGTTTGAAGTTATCATAGTCAAGCCAGAAAGGTCTTAAGAAAGTTCACTGATGTTTCACTTATTTCATCTATGAAACATAAAAGGGTCTACGTTTAAGCTTCAGTAGAATTGACCGAGTCACCGTATCGGTATAGTGACACAGAGTACATAGAAGTACCGACCGTATCGGATGGAAGAGGACTTCATGTCAAATAATTGATCTTCAAAGGAAAGCTAATTGCAGCATATTTAGGCCGTTGAAATCTGATGAAAGACATGATTATTTGGGGAGAATTTTAGGAACAGTTACTTCCGATTGGTCAGTAAAAATTAAGGCGTACACTTTGGGAGACTGGGGATTATAGGGTACCAACTTACTCAGAATTCTTTAGTTCGACTCTTGCCTTGTGAAAAGACAAAAGGTCCGACTACTTGGGAAACTTGAGAATAGTGTTTTCCCTCGTTTTCCCAGGCAGCTGTCTTAAAAAGAAAGACAGGTTATAGTGCTAGGATGCACGGTTTGTGTGGAAAGAAACAGCATTAAGGTATGCAATTTTAGTTTCCATATAATATTCTAGTTTCATTTGTTTGGTTTTATGCAAATGTGTTGATATGCTTATGATTCACGCATGTATCGTGTATTCATTTCGTAGGTATCTGTTGATATGTTAGAGTGTTATGCAATTTAATTTTTTAATTTTACAGTTCATTGATAGAATTGACGGATTGCATGTAATCAAATATTCAATGTGTAGAATTCCAAAGGAATTTATGATGTAACCCAAAGAATGCTCAAATATGCAGTATTTCATAGGGATTTATGAATTAACCTTAATATTCAATGTGTCATATTTTTTATGATTACATAAATTGATTTCCTGTGTAGGATGATATTGTTATCGTGAGTTAATGACAATTGTATATTTATATCTGATTTCGCAATGCTTAAATGATCTTGCAGGTTATTGGTTACTGTAGCTAGATTTAGTGGATATTATGCCATAAGTAACTGAACATTTATCTTATTGGACAGAATTGACTAGTCAAATGTAAATAAGACGTGTAGTAATGTATGCTGGTATATACGGCAGCATTTGTCTGTAGAGAGCATGTGGTAATTTCTAATCAATTGCCGTGGGCGAGGGCAATGAACTTCGAGCTAGGGTCATTTGTACTAAATATAGCGGTGTACCTTACCGAAATACAGAAATCTGTAAGGACAGTTATTTGTTAAGATCACATTATGTCAGAATTTATGCAGTGTGAATCGCTAATCTGAATACAAACAAAGAGTTTATATAGATATATATATATATATATAATATATACATGTATATATATACAGATAAGTGGTGAAACTTGTCTAGCTTGAGGCATACTCTATATTTAAGGAAACTTTTATATTCTACCGAAAAGAGAAGTAAAAGGAAAACCCGATGAGTCAGAGGGAAATCCGCATCTAAGAGAGGTCAGAATAATCAGGGGTCAGAAATGGGACCAAAGCGCACGCATTAAACGTGGAAAACAAGACAAAAGGAGAGAGACGTCAGGTGATGCTGACAAGCGTGGAAGTGTACTCTCTAATTCAGCACTCGTAACATGATGTAAATTGAACATTGCGACTAAATTCTATCAATGTAAATCTGTTGGATTGAAAAGTGAAATTTTGGTTATGTATTAATTGATTACATTTATTTTAGTAAATCTGTTGGATTGAAAGTGAAATTTTGGTTATGTATTAATTGATTAAATTTATTTTAATTTACTGGTAAAGGGGGCTCATAGTTGTTTATTTCTTTCAATAGCCTTGCTCAGCTATCTGTTAACGTTCCATCTATCCGTCTACACTGGGCAATAACACCGTGGGAGATCATTCCCTAGTTAACGAATGCCAAATCAGTTAAGGAGGCTTTAATGTTTTAAAAAGCCCCTCTCGTTAGATGGCTATTATATATATATATATATATATATATATATATATATATATATATAGCAGGAAAGTATATATTCTATATATATACACCACATACATTAAAAAATAACATGCATTTAAAGTGTTGGTATAAAGCAATTTGATATACCAATACTATTGGTATATCAAATTGTGATCCGCCCATGGCGCAATAATACGCATATATAAACATTCTCGCGAGCTTCTGCAATTGGTTCTAGATCAATGATCAATTTCCGAACATTAGTCACTAGTGACGTATGAAAAATAACGATGAAATATATTAATCATCCCCGTTTTCTAAATTAATTTAATATGGTACACATTTTCATCACAATCCTTTCTGCTTTCTGTTCTCCCCTCCCCTCTCATGCATAACGGACAAACTGCGGAGAAATGTGGAATGAGAGAGAAAAGGAATTTGGGCTGGATTAAAACCTTGAAACAGAAATTACACCAAGTAACCTACAAGAATATGGTTCGTCCTAACGATACGTGTGCACTTTCCTTGGGATTTATCTACAGTGTTTATCAATGATACAATATTGCAAACCAGTAAATTCCTCGGTTACATGGTACACATACTGTGATATATTTAATGTTATGGTTTTTGTTTTTTTTTCTTAAGCATACCATAATGTTATAAAAAATCGATTATTTTCTCTCTCTCTCTCTCTCTCTCTCTCTCTCTCTCTCTCTCTCTTGACCATCGTAGCAGGATACAGGCTAAAATCTATGAAATGGCGAACGTAGAGGATTTTCGTTTGTCATCCCACGATATCTCTGGACTTATGAATGATGGTAAAAGTTAAGTCAAACCGACCAAAGGATGAGAGACAGAGACAGAGAGAGAGACAGAGATAGAGTTTTAAAGTCAAACCGACGAGAGAGAGAGAGAGAGAGAGAGAGAGAGAGAGAGAGAGAGAGAGAGAGAGAGAGAGAGAGAGAGTTTGTGGGTCGGTTGTACTGTTCCTAAAGCAGAATAATGACTTAGATCAACTGTAAATATATTAAAATATTTTAATTACCTCTTGTTGGTTCGTCAGTTGGCTTTGTTTCTATTCCACATTAATTTCCATGCGCCGATATTTGAAAGGTGTAGCTATCCAAGTGTTGCTACTGATCTACTTTTATCATTACAACCATCTTTCATGTTTAAATCATAAGTGTGTATTATATTGATTTAATCAATGTGGAGAAAAATAGAAACCAAGAAAAGAAAACAATCATCTTATCAATATGCAGAGGTGATTGTAAATAGCCACTACGGCAGAGAACTACATTTTGTAGCGGACACACTAGGGGATGTGAGGAGTTCATTCACTAGGTCAATACACGGCTGCCTGTAGTAAATCTGAACTCCGTTCAAAGGGCAAATATATCTATTTGTATGTGATATAAATAAAATATATGTACAGTATGTACGTTGTATCAATGATATACCACTCGTTGTATAAATTTTTCATTAAAAGGAAACTCATCAAGCTTTTTGAAAAATATAATTGAACAGGGCATAATAAGTAAATCAAACTTTGAGAAAGTTCCTAGAAGGAGCTTGTTATCTACAAACACTGATACTGCAGCTATTTTAGTTTGTGGTATACGATAAAAAGTTTAGAATACCGCTAGAAATTTAGAAGATACTAATGAAAAGTTGACCACCGTATACCTGCACTCTTTTCAAGATTTCAGATTAAACAAAATGCTATCCAAATGATAGAGGGTGAGGTGAAAACAAGACTACAAACTTGAAAACTTTTTACTCCAATAGGACACTATAACCTTTAAATCAATCGCATATTCTGCTACGACAAATACAGAAATTTCGTTACTTTTATTTTTACGACTATATCACTATGGACAGAATTATCCATATAGCAACTAGTACAGCGTTATCTAATTTCAAACTTAATTCTCGCGTAATACGCGTGAACGGTTGTTTTGCTACTGCGCAAAATAAATTAACGAGAGCAATCAAAAAACATTGTTCTACTCACCAATAGAAGATAATCTCAGTGACTATAGAGAGACTTCCAATCATGGCATATTTCCAGGTTTCCCAGTTGAGGTAATAGGAAACAACAAATTATTGGAAAGAACAATGACAAAGAAATTGGTAGTGTAAATATTAGAAATTTCACATTAACAATGACTGTATCAATCTTGACTTGAACAATACATCCGATAATAGATTGCAACGTAGTTATCTTGTACCAACTAACATACATCAGTTTTTTCGCACTGAATCCAACAGAAAAGAAGTTTTGTTGACATCAACATTATATTTATTTTGCGTGTCTAATGCAAATATTCAAATCAATCAGTTTTTATCAGGGTTTGTTGTTTTCGAAAATATAAATAGCTTAATTTCTACATTAAGTTAAATCTAACTAAAGAAGAATATAACGTGATAATCTGTGGATTGACTAATTTTGGTTTACAATTATGTTTGGACTAAATTTCACATATACTGAATACAGAAACATTTTGATTACGTTGTCATCATCTGTCTGACTCTTCTGTGTTGCAAGACTTACGATAGAAAGTGGTTATTGAAAGGGGAAAATGTGATTGTGGTAGATCCTATGGATACATTACGTATGTTGTTAGAGCGACTGGTTGGTCTGTACCGAGGAACTGAAGCCACTGAGAGCAAAACACAAGAACTAACCCCATCTCCATTCCCCTTGAATAACCGTTCAGTAATAAAACTAATTTGCTCTAACTGGCTTTGGTATTGACTGATTAAAGATTAATTTCTTCATTTTCATCTATTTAACTTGCAACAGGTGAAACATAATTCATACAAATATTTTAGAATCTTGATACAATTAATTTATTTAACTTTTGGCATACATTCCAGCAAAAGTCAAGCCTGACAATCGGTACTAATTTTTGCTGCAGGGAAGGATTACCGATTAAGCATACTAAGCATGTGCTTAGGGCACCAACCCAAGAGGTGCACCCGACAAATATTCAAATTAACCTTTCCTTTTAGCTTTTGATATTGACGTTTTGGTTTTTGTTTTAGTTTCAAGTTTTGTAGGAAAGAGAGCACCATAATATTTTCAGTACTTAGTGCGCTGGAAGGCCCTAATCCGACACTGTTTTGTTGACTATTTTATTTCTATATTAGTTTGGGAATATAAACAAGAACATGAACACTAATTCCGCATTCAGTCATCAGTGTCGATGGCTTCAGAGCTTGGATTACTCGGGACGTTTTCAACTACCAGTGACGACTGAGGCTACATTCTACAAGGAGAGTTTGGCTAACTTCCTACCTCAGAGGTTATCACACTGTAATACGCGGACGATATGTGGCCCGCGAGCTTCATTCAGTTAGTCCGCACAAAGACTGTGGAACAATCGAGAAAATGAAATTTGCTCAAAACAACAGGCTCATCCATCCCTTTAAAAAGGAAAGAAAGACTACTGATTTTAAAATATGAGTTGTGCGCTTTTATTTGTAGAACAAACTGTTAATTATTATTATTTTATTTTTTTAGATGCAAATCGCTTTACAGTAGTTTGCTATCGGTACAATCAACATTAGAAAAGATCATTACGTAGTCCGCCCCAGACCCGCAGCATTTATTTAGTAGTCCAGTGAGACCATCTCCAATGTTCAAGAGGCCTGCGAAATACAAAGTTTGAGAACCACTGCTTTAGATGAGTCTCGAAATCCCAGATCTACGATACTGACATGTGACCAACACACAAAATCACAAGACATTCCGACAGTTATTTGATCTTGAATTTGAACGGAATTTTCAACGACTTGAATTAATGTACGTTGTTATCGAGAATTGACTTTCGGAGGTTTTCGCTGGCAGGATTGAACACCCTCAGTCAGTCTGCTTCTTTGCACGCGCCCCTGTGTGTGTGTGTGTGTGTGTGTGTGTGTGTGTGTGTGTGTGTGTGTGTGTGTGTGCGTGCGTGTTTTCGACTTTTAACGTAGCTTTAACAATTTTAGTCATATAGCTAGAATCTCTGCAGTGTGGGAGAATGGTGATGTCAAGCTCTAGGCATAATGCCGCAGACATATAGCATCATGTCCCACCTAGTCACATTATCCTGACACCAGGCCGACCAGTCCTAACACTAACTTCTTAATGTTGAGCGCCAAGCGAAGTAGCTGTTAGTACAATTTTTATAATTCTTTGGTATAACTCGGCCGGTGCTCGATCCCATGACCTCCTGCATCCGAGGCGGACGCTCTAACACTTAGGCCACCGGAGCAATCTGTTGCTTTGCAGCTGGTCCGCTCAATTTGGCTGATTCGACGTTGCTTCACCCTCTTATGTAGGTTGATCGATACTTAATTGCCTGAAATCCAAGTGTCGTCGTAGGTAGACTACTTCCCGTCCTATCTTCTGCCGATCCACTAACTGTGTATTATTGTCACTTGAACTGTAGGCGGCATACTGTTCAGTTATGTATTATGATACCATTTTGGAATAATTTATAAAAGTGGTTGAGAACTGTTTGTTTCCACACTGCTAAACTACACATGACAGTGCGCTCTCTATGTAGCTTTGGTAAGCTTAACGTGGCTGTAGTTTGTATCTTAGGAAGAAAATAAGTCGTCCGAGAAAAAAGTGGAAAGGGAACCAAAAAAGAGATATGCGTAAGTATTCCGATAAAAAAGTGAAAAGGGAACGAGAAAAAATATATAATTTCTTTTTGGAACAACAGGTGAAGGAACTAACACTTAGGTAAAGAATCCATCCTCTCTCTCTCTCTCTCTCTCTCTCTCTCTCTCTCTCATTAATCATTAACGATAAAAAGTATTAATATTCCCAGTTTTCTAAATTATTTTAATATGGTAAACAATTTCATCGCAGTCCTTTCTACTGTCCGTACTGGAGTAAGAGAGAAAAAGAATCTGGGCTGGATGAAAACCTGGAAACTGAACTTACACCAAGTAACTCACATTATGGTTCGTCGCAACTGGATGTGGATACTTTCTTTGGGATTTATCTACAGTGTTTATACAATCAATGATACAAAGTTGCAACAGACTGTCGACAATATACGGTAAATTTATTGGATACAAGGCACACATAATGTAATGTATTTAATGCTTTATTATTGTTGTTGTTTCGTAAACCTATTATAATGTTCTAAAATCGATTATTATTAATTAAATACATAAATGTCCAAAGGTCCTCTCTCTCTCTCTCTCTCTCTCTCTCTCTCTCTCTCTCTCTCTCTCTCATTAACGTGCATTTGTAACACTACATGTAATGATCGTTGCTCATGTCGTTGCTTTATAGCTAACACAATAATTACTAACAAGTTTCACTTTGCTTGATGTTCCAAAGTTGAAGTGACAAATTCGTTAAATTCGTATCTCTATGTTACGAAACTGAAACTGCCTCGGAAGTTTCGATTTTGTACATCGCTTTATCCAATAGGCGAATTGCAAAACAAAACTTTGCATACAACTGATATACTTCTTACCAGTACTTACAGCATCCTTCCCATTTACATTCACGGAAGGAATGTAAATGCTATGTCTTTGTTATATATATATATATATATATATATATATATATACCCTTTATGTTTGTTACAGGATATTTACGACTTCTGCAGAGTGTTTTTTAAACAGCAGTCGGAACAGTTGGAGGGACACATGCAATATATGTTCAAAGTTATAACGGAGCCTACATTCAGAGTAAATTAGCTGAACTGTTTCAATGCCAGTATTCTGTGCTATCCGTTAAATAGAACACACATGAGACGGACGAATATTTTTTCAGTTTCCTTAAGGGACAATAATGGAACTCGAGATTCAGAATTCTTTTTTTATCGGCAATCCAGATATTCAGAAAATGGACTTATAATTGTAATAACAACAAAGCTATCATACTCTTTTGCCTTGTCTTGAAAACTACCAGACTGCATGTATCCTTCGTGTTATTTTCCTTTAATTAAAGTTTTCCACCATTCTGTCACAATAATAATGATCACGTGGTATGAAGAACATTTATTTGTCATATACCCTCTATGTCTCCAAGATCATGCTCTTTCTGCATTGTTCATGTGCATTGAATATGTACCGATTTTCAAACAGACAAATATCTGTACTCTATTATTTATTTACTGGAATTTACAAATTTCATTCTGTGTTCAGTTTCTAATAATATTAAATCGACTGGTATGCCTTTTCTTCACCATCAAGTCAAGCAAGGAAAAATAATCTTTTTCATTAATTTACCCACCTAATATTGTCTGTAATTCCACCTTTAAGGTAAGTGCCAAGAAAGCTGATTCAACCGGAGAAGCATCCAAGAAAACAAAAGATGATGAGAGAATTCTTGTAAAAAAAGGTGCAGAAAAGTATGGCAACATTTGCCGCAAGTGATTTATTTGAGGTATTTTCACCGTTGTATACATACAAACTCGTCAGTCAACCGGAAATTAACACTCATTTAAATGTCCAAACTTATTTAATTTCTATTTAAAAGTGCATTGCATATAAATGTAATTACAATTGCAAACTGAACCCATATACCAAATAGAGAGAAAAGTGGTTATCCGTCGATTCCTCAATCAGAAGACAAATCAGTTCCTCGAATAATGGCACATATCACCTTGCTATCACGCCTCACTACGTAAATGCAATTGGCCATGCGCTGCTCCCTCAAAAAAGATGGAGCGAAGTCAAAGAAAATGGTTCGAGGTGCATGTAAACCAAGTCGTTAGGCAAGAGGCTCAGATCCAATGGATTTTAATTTAGAAATGATACTTATACAATAACAAAATGACAACTGGGTACCAAATAGAGATTAAATAGCTTTCCTTTTGTCCTGTTCCATCTTTTTGTTTCGGCTGGAGTGTGGATTACAAAGTGGCATAGCCAACGATTAGCGAATGTATTCTAACTACGGCATCTTAGAAAACATGACGTTACTATTTTTGGCCGCTTCCTATCAATGCGATTTCGATAGCATTCTTTCAGGCAATAAGTTTACACAATGGAGATATTTAGTATGGAAAACTGTTTTCTTGTTATTGTATCATCTTAAAAGAGTCATTGAATCTTTTTGTACTTTAAACCAATCAGTAACTTAAATAGATTCATCGTTTGAAGCAGCTTCATGACAGCCTCTTGGGCACCTTGATATTGAAGAGCCCACTTATTGTGCCTTACGTTTAACTTAATGTGGCATGGAGCAGGTGAATGCGCGTGTAGCATGACTTTCGACCCTGTGCACGCATTACAAGATTCTGGTAGGCTTTAACAAGATCTTTTTCATGGAAAATTTATCTTTCTTCTATTCGCTAAAATACTGTTCCTCACTGTGCTTGAAAGACGTGGATTCACATTATTTTACATCAACAGATTAACTTAGCAGGTCTTTAACATCAACAGGTGAACATAACAGTCTTTAACACCAACAGTTTAACATAGCAGGTCTTTAACATCAACAGGTTAACATACCAGATCTTTAACATCGACAGGTTAATATAACAGGTCTTTAACATCAACAGGTTAGCATAGTATGTCGTAACTAATTCTGATCCTCTAGTGAAGTTCACTTGAGAAGGCGAATGTGATATTCAATTCCATCCGTTCGATTAATGTCGAATCTCCAGTCTTTAATCTTCAAATCATGTGTTCCTACTTGGTTAAAACCTTTCACCTGAGTAGTCCAAGAGGACATATTATTTTTTTTCTATTGCATTTGTCTTTGTGCCAATCTGTGGTTTATTTCTATTAACTGTATTTTCTTTGAAAATAAAAGTTATTGAGCTAGAAACAGAAGTAGAAACAGAAGAAACAATATTTCTTAATAGTGGCTTTTAATTCATTTTTTTTTCAATGAATATCAAATTATTCAGAAGTCGTCAAAATGCAGTTACGCGAAACATCACTCTAGAAATTAAAAGTCATATAGTAAACCAATAATTTGATTTCGGTCGATGCAATGATGTATCCAACCTGGAATATTCCTGCCATGGACCTCAGTAAACTTAAATCATTCTGAGATTGACAAATTATTGTATTTACCTGATTATAAATTGTAAGTATGCATTAATAAACTAGTCTTGTTCTTTAGCTATACCATGGGGAGTCGTCCTTTAAGATGAAGCCAGAATGGATACAGCATGTGGTATCTAGTGAGGCATTAAAGAAGTTCGTTTAAAAACTACTGGTGTTTATATGGCTGATGATGTCTCAGGATCCACGTATTGCTCTGAAATGGTTGGAACCATATTCAAAAATAGACAAGCTAGTTTTGCGTTTGCGAAGAGTGGCGATATAGTTCGAAGGACCGTCTGGCCCACGGTCCAAGTACACGAGACAGGACTGCTGATGGCCAAAGACGTTATTCAGTAGAAAAAGCACAGCGTACTCGAAGATTCGAAGTACCACTGTTACGAATATAATCCATTAGTCGATAAAATTGGTTCTGTTACGAGGATCAGTTTTAATCGAGTATTCATCTATGGGCGAAAATTGGAAGCCATTTGCTTTACAGTATGTGTCATAATCTTTATTTTATCATAGCAACAAGGACCAGGAGTCAATTTGTAACACTCTGTATCAAAATGTACACCTTTAAACTGTATTTATTGATAAACTGTTAAGGGTAAATACCATAAATTTAATTATTTGTACAGAATTATATTTCCTAATATTAAGCTATTATGCATTTCCTAACATTGATTTATTGCGACCTATTCGCGAAACAAAATCTCCTCGGAAAAATAAAAAAATGGATCGTACACTTGATTTCTTGTGCCTCTAATATTCCTCGTTAAATTCACTATATATATATATATATATATATATATATATATATATATATATATATATATATATATATATATCTGTGTGTGTTTGTATGTGTGTGTCTGTCCATGAACATTAGATGGCACAACATGCAGACTTGAATGACGGTGTCCTAACTCATAGAACGTTTGTTTGATATTAATAATGGAACGCAATATATATTTTAGGTCTATGTCATAACATGTTACCAGTTTTAAACTATAATCAAACAAAAGCTGCAAGAAAAATTTCTTTGCAAGTTGTTCGGTGTTATATGAACTCGTGTGTAGCAGACAGAGTTCATGTGAGGTTTTGGTTGTGGGGGATTGGGGGTGGGGTGCCTCCAATATTTATTTAAATTATTGTAGAAGTCCCACCCAGGCTCGATTTTGGTTGGAAGTTGATTTAGTGACAGTTAGATATACAGCTCCGAGCCCCCAGTCAGCAATGCCGACGGTTAAATGAATAAAGATACAAAAAAGGGTGAAGTTCAATAATGACAATTTAATAACAGTTAAAAGATCAATAGTTCGAATTTCCCAAATACAATTCTTCCGCTCGACCCTTTTCTAGCCTATCGCATCATTTGATTCGTAGTGTGAGAGATTTCCACCTGTCCTTGTGTACTACTCATCTGTGTATTCTTCTCTATCTCCTAATTCCCTCTCGTCCTCCCTGACTCCCTCCAAGTTCCTTCTCCTCCTCCTCCTCTATTTCCTCCTCCAGACCACTTTCCTCCTCCTCCCCTTCTATCCCTCTTTCTATGTCGACTGCACGTTGTCGACTCCGACTGCACTGTCAGTCTCACTTCCGTCTCCCTCTTAGAGACTCGGGACTACTAACTTGCACCGGAAGTTCTGTCCCCGAAAAGCTTCCTGTGAAAACACAAGGATGGTACAATATTTTCCTCAGCGCTCACATCTCACACTACACACAGCCTATCATCAGATAAGGCTATTAAATTTCACCGGCCACGCATTCATTCACACCGAAATACGCATACATTCTTCTATGGTAAAACACTACATAATAACACAACCTGATGGAAGCATGGTATTAATTACTCTTATACATACAACAATAAATTGCTTCACATCAGTACATCCTCATAATTCCATTACACCAACCAATAAACAACAATCAGACGCATATCTTTACATCACAACTCATACCAAATATACAATTTTCAAATATCCATGCTCTGATATATTCACACATCTATCGTAACTAATCGTACATAAATCAATCATTTTCCTAAACTCCAATTCAAACATGCGTAAACTCTAACATAACGCATTACTAAAGGTACTGGTTACTACGAAGTAACCTACCAGCGAATTACAATATTAATTCTGACGGACTAGCAATCTACATAATTCTCTACGTAAACTCAAATTCATGTCTCAAATACGCTTATACATGAAACACTACAAGGTAATTCTACATACTAAAACAATCCCAGTAATTAAGTATACATGCTACAAATACTTACAATTATGACGCCGTAATGTTTTGCAAAAATCGAGCAAATAGCCCACTGACCTTGTCGAAGCTTTTCCTTGTCTTACAATTCTGGTCCTAAGATTCCCGCCAAATTACGAGTGGCTTCTCTCGGAGTATCCCTTCCGCTTAAACCCGCTAGATCTACTTCTCATAATCTGCCCAGGTATACTGATAAATTTACTGCACGTTTAAGCTAAAATTTCGATCTAAGGTTTACTCCCACCCTCTATCTTAATTCCAATTGGATGTCGCTGTTGACGGTCCCAATCAAACTTACTGACAATGTCTTCTCGCTTGTCTGTCTACGTGGCGGGTGAGAACACGCCCCGTTCACCCTGCGGGCTTCCCTTTGATCCCTGGACCCATGGTTTAACGTCTGGGTGTGAGGACGACAAGCCCTTTGACTGGCGGCTATTCTATGATCTGGGTGGCTGGCGACTTGCATACTCAATTAACACTATTTTCGGCTATGTTTACACATCAAACGCGGTCATAATATATCCAACTTTTATACATTTCCTGATACCTGGACTGCGAAACGTGACACCCCCCCACGCTTGAGAATAAAATCGGGATTTTATTCTCCCATAATTGCTCCAAATGCAAATGTGCATTACTACGCGCAACAACAGAACAAAATACTAACGACGCTACACGCTGACTACGGACACGAATGCACGCACAACATACGGTTATTTACTGCGCGATCTATGTCATTTCAGCGCTTCGGCTCATGAAATCGGCGCCTACATTCTCGGTTCCTTTCACGTATCTTATCCGCATCTGATACTGCTGTAAGAACAGCGACCAACGCATCAAGCGTCCATTGGACAATTTCGCCTGTGCGAGATAGGCGAGGGGTTGGTGGTCGGTCTCCAATATGAACTTCCGCCCGTATAAGTACCGCTCGAACCGTGATATTCCGAACACGATTCCGAGGCATTCCCTCTCCGATACGGAGTAGTTCTTCTCGGCAGCAGACAGCTTCCGGCTGCCGTACGCGACTGGGAAAAGAGTCCCCTCGTGCTCTTGCAGTAGTACTGCTCCTAGGCCGGTGTCACACGCGTCAGTGCGCAGCACGAAGTCTTTGGACAGATCCGGTAGACGGACAACAGCGTCGGATGTCAGCCTATCCTTCAGCGTTAGGAAAGCTTGCTCACACGCATCCGTCCAAATAACTTTACTCGGGGCCCGTTTCCTGGTCAGGTCAGACAACGGTCCCGCAATTGCACTGAAATTGGCCACATACCTCCGGTAATACCCGGCCAATCCCAGGAATGACCTCACCTCAGTTTTCGTGGTGGGGCGTACAGCGTTTCCCAGCTGCTCCACCTTCGACCTCTCTGGGGACAGCGTGCCTTGACTCAGGGTGTGTCCCAAATAGTCCAACGTCCGGAACCCCAGGTGGCATTTAGAAGGGCGAGCAGTCAACCCCGCTTGACGTAGCCGTTCCAGAACGTCTGCTAGTAGAATTAGGTGTTCACCCCATGTCTCCGTGGCTAGCAAGAGATCATCCATGAAGTTGTGAACACCCCTATCGCGCAAGGGTTCCAACAACTTACGCATCATTCTAGTGAAGACGCTGGGCGCATTCTGGACACCGAACGGCATGACTAACCATTGGTATGTCCCGTCGGGAGTAGCAAAGGCGAGCTTTGCCCTATCCTCTTCCCTTACCGGAATTTGCCAATAGCCCTTTGACAAATCCAACTTCGAAAAATATTTCGCTTTCGAGACAGAAGCGAAAATATGTTCGGGGTCAGGTAGCATTTCGACTTGAAATTCCGTCACCTGATTCAGCTTCCGGTAATCAACGCAAAAGCGATGGGTGCCATCCTTCTTCTGCACTAAGACTACAGGAGAGCTGTACGGAGAATCGGCGGGTTCGATTACCCCCAGAGCAATCATCTGCTCGATCTCTTCTCTTACCACTTGCCGTTTCGCGTGGGGCAAAGGGTAGGGTTTCCGCTGGACTGGCCGGTCGTCCACCAGCTTCAACCCGAACTCGACAAGTGACGTTCTCCCGGGTATTTCCGTAAGCACATCGGAAAACCCTGCCAGCAACGTCTCGACCTCTTCCCGCTGCTCCATAGTCAACATGGGGTCACACTCCACGTCCGAGGGTGCCTCCGCCCTCGTTAATGGACAGCTCGGGACAGTGTTCGCCCCTTCCGTATCGCCTTCGGCGTCTTCGATGACGATCGTGGCAACGACAAAATCGCTGGCAGTCTCTCTTTCTCGGTATTTCTTAAGGAGATTAGCATGGTACAGCTTTTCCTTAGTCGGTAGCCGTATCCGATAGGTTTGACCCCCAACTTTCTCGGTTACGACGTACGGTCCCCTCCAAGAAACTTGCAGCTTGTTGTGTTCTTGGGGCAACAGCAACAACACCTTGTCCCCTACTTCATACTGGCGTGGTTTCGCGCGCTTGTTGTAGTACTTCGCCTGACGCGACTTCGCTCGCTTGAGGTTCCCCTGTGCGAGGGTACAAACTTCTTCCAGTTTGTTTCGCAAATCCGCGACGTACTGGTAGGTGGTACGTACCTCTTCGACAGCGTGTTCGTCCGTCCACAGCTGTCTCAGTACGGCGATGGGACCACGTACGGTCCTCCCGTACAGGAGTTCAAAGGGAGAAAACCCTAAACTCGCTTGTGGTACTTCCCGATATGCGAACAGCATGGCAGGAATATACCGATCCCAGTCTTTGGGACGGCCTTCACACAGCTTCTTAAGCGTGTTTTTCAGAGTCCCGTTAAACCGCTTGACCAGTCCGTTACATTGAGGGTGATACGGTGTAGTCGTGAGGTGCTTAATCGACATCAGTCGGTTCACCTCACCCATCACGCGACTCATAAATTGGGTCCCTTGATCGGTCAGGATCTCGTCAGGCGCTCCGACTCTTGACCAAATTCCAAGCAACGCTTCAGCGACCGTTTCCGAATCAATATTACGCAACGCAACAGCCTCCGGATAGCGTGTAGCGTAATCTACGACCGTTAAAATATACCGATTTCCTTGCGACGACGCGGGTTTTATCGGTCCGATCAGATCCATCGCGACGCGTCGAAATGGCTCATCGATAATGGGTGTAATCCCCAAGGGGACGGGTCGGTGATCCGTTTTCGGTGCCATTCTCTGACACTTGTCACAGGAGAGACAGAACCTCTTAACATCTCCCTGGACCCCTGGCCAGTAGAATTCCTTGACAAGACGATCACACGTCTTGGCAATTCCCATGTGTCCTCCCATGAGACTTTCATGCGCGAGTTTTAACACTTCACCTCGCTTCTCCTTTGGCACGACGACTTGCTTGAAGAGTTCGTTTCCCTTCCTGGCGTGGCGATACAAGATCCCCTTCTTGTACACGAACTTCACCGCGCCATTCGGAGTTTCTTTCTCCGTTCCTTCTGCAGCGTGCTTATGCACCTGCGCCAGAGTTGCGTCATCCTGCTGAAGCTTTCTCAACTCGGCCGGAAGTACGTTACTGACCGGTGTTGACGTAACTTCCATCGGCTTCGGTTTTGTTTGTCGACTCTGGGACCTGGTTTCTACCGCACTCACCGGTTTCGGTGTGCAGGTTTTGGGGTTCGGTTGTGGCAACACATAACGGTATCCCAGTATGACGTCATGTCAGAGCCCATCCAAGCACGCAGCTTCAATCTTCCCCTTCACGTACGGTGAATCGAGGTCAATGACAGCCACTGGCAACGAGTCAGGCGCGCTGTTCGCGTACTGAACCTCAATTACCTCCCCCGTGTAGTCCTCAGGCTTCACGTATTTCTTGTCGACAAGGGCCGGAACGCTACACCCCGTGTCGTACAAGAGAGTGGCACCTTCTCCGTTGACAGTTGCAGACGCGAGGTTTGCTGGTTTACAGCTTGCCTCCGTCTCGCACTTCTTTCGAGCGACGGCATTCATCTGGGTCTGCCTGCCCTTGGGACAGTCCCGTGCAAAATGCCCCGAGCACTTGCAGTTGTAGCACGTCGGCGGCCCTCGCCGTCCTGCAAGGCCCGTGGTTGAGGCCTGTCCAGGTCTATGGGTGGCGTCCTTACCTGTGGATCCCCCTCCGACCTTCCCGTCGCCCTGACGGTTACGGACAGCCGGCTCTCCCTCAACCACCCGGCGCGACTCAGTGGGTCGGGGTCGGTCAGTACCCCCGGAACCTCCACTCTTCGAGTGTGCCTGCTCGTACCTCTCCGCCATGCTAGCGATCTCTTCGAGAGTCCTGTACTCTCTTTCCGCTAGGAATACTGTCAACTCGCGACGGTAAGTACTCAGGACATGCTCCTTGAGTATAACCTCGCGTAACCCGTCGTACGATCGTTCGACTTCTGCCATCTTCATCCACTTCTCGAATAACCCTCGAACACGGGTGTGGAATTGAGAGTGGGTTTCCGTTGCCTTTTTCGTCGAGTCCCGAAACAGTTTACGGTACGTTTCGGCGGTAAGCCGATAATGGCAAAGAAGGGCCTTTTTGAGTGCGTTGTAGTCGTCAGCATCTTCTGCGGCTAAGTTATGGTAAACTTCGCGAGCGGTACCCTGCAAAAAGGCTGAGACGTTAATCGCCCAATGTTGCTCGGGAATTTTGTGAACGCACGCGAGTTTCTCGAATTGCACAAGGAAGTCGTCAATGGACTCTTCCTTGTCGTTGAAACGCGGCATACTTATCTGTACCATTCGGTGGTCGACAATCGGTCGTACGCTTCCTCCAGAACTTGTACTGGAGTCGTCCCTATCGGCGGTCCTAGCTTCTACCCTTAATTTTTCCATTTCGAGAGCGTGGGTGAGCTCTCGTTCTTTCGCGGTCGCTGCTATCCTGGCCAGCTGCAGCTCTTTCTCTCTGTCCGCTGATATCTTGGCCAGCTCCAGCTCTTTCTGGGTCTCTCTGTCCGCTGATATCTTGGCCAGCTCCAGCTCTTTCTCTCTGTCCGCTGATATCTTGGCCATCTCCCTTTCGGCTGCTTTTTCGGCCTTCCATTCTTTGAGTCTCTCCTCGATGAATGTTGCCAGGCGATCTCCCTCGTAACCCAGATCTTCCTTGCCCATGGCGCGATACTCTTTAATTACCTGTCTTTCCGTAGTCATTTTATGATACTACTAACAGTAAGTGATACCTTGTCTCGACTCACTAAACAAATGACTGATGTTACAAGTGCCCAACCCAATACTCACCTGTTGACAACGACTAACTTCGCTCAGGTAAGATATTTTGCTCGATATTTGCTTCACAATTACTGCAAGTAAATGAAATCTACCACACATGCAAATATCAAAATATAACATACACAATTTCAAATAAAAAAAAAAATCAAAATACACAGGATGGAAAATATCTCACAACTGTTCACTACTACTTCCTAATAAATAATACTTATGTCTAATTCAGATCCCGGACGAGCCCCCACTGTGAGGTTTTGGTTGTGGGGGATTGGGGGTGGGGTGCCTCCAATATTTATTTAAATTATTGTAGAAGTCCCACCCAGGCTCGATTTTGGTTGGAAGTTGATTTAGTGACAGTTAGATATACAGCTCCGAGCCCCCAGTCAGC
>JAECUM010039193.1:0-31291 GCA_016617855.1 Megalonaias nervosa
CTGATACTGATCGTGGAAATAGAGACTTCGACTTATAGTGAAATACAAACAAAAGGATATATTCTCGGATTGTAATATTGTCATCCAACAAGACTATTGACACATCAACATTATGCAGGTCGACAAAGACGCATAAACACCTTCAGCGTTGGACTTAATTTGGATTTCCACTTAGATTATTCAGAACGTTAAATTATTAGGTCTTGTGTCTGTAATAATATGATTATTTTGGGATATAATTCGCCATACCGTAAGATCTTTATTTTCATTTTCACTTTTTATTCTATGGAAATAAATTTTCTGTTAGATTTTACAACGCTCTTGCTCTTTCTGTTGCTTATTTTAAGAGCATAGCCTTGTTACAAAACTAAATTTAGGCATCTGCAACTCCATATAACCTTTATCAGTATAACGTGATGCCACCTGGCATGAAAATTTCTCCGTCAATATTCCAGCGTTAGTATCTGATATATTGTTACGTATATGTAATTTAATAACTTGTCTATTAGTTTTAAAATTCTTTTTTATTTTATTTTTGTTTTATTACATTTTATTGTAATGATAATTTTCACTGGATTTAAATCTTTTTCGGAAAATTCACTTCTCTGTTTTGACCTGATTAGAACGTAAAAGTATTACATTATCACTTTTTTTAGCTCACCTTGGTTGAGATGTTTGTACACACTAAGCGAAAATGATTGGTTATTACCAAGGTCATGTTCGGCACACGTGTTACCTAAGTTGTAAACAGGCTTTCTTTTTTTTTTTTTTATCTATTTTCAGCTTGAGAATCTGATTCTTAGCTAGGGTTATTTGTCCTACGTGTAAAATGGCATTTTTTTTTTTACTGTGCTGTGCAAATTAGTGATCACGTATCCCCGTCACGTGAGCCACCATGTGATCTAAAATCACGAGTTAAAACAGCCATTTTCTAGTAGATTTGTCAGTCGTATTACACAACTTTAAAGCTCAAGGTGTTTTTTTACGTTGACGCTAGTTGATTTAAACTTCTTCTATTTTGTGGACTGACTAATTTATATTCTCTAGAAAACACAAAAGTGCTCTTCTTTATAAAAATTCTGGGACAAAGACATTTAGTGGAAATTTATACTGGAATTCTAAACGGGATCATTATAAATTGTGATTCAACGAGGACCTCATCCGACGTCATCGCCTTCCATATTGGAACTTCATCGAGATTCGAACCTGGATTCATTTAGAACTGTTTAGTGATAGGACTTATATTTTTCAATTCTAGGATTAATTTTTGGATTATATTCACAAACAGTAAGTCTATTTCATATCTTTACCTTGTTTTCTAGGGAAATAAGTTATTTTGTTAAAACTTACAAAGCTTGTTGGCTTCTCTCTTTTCTTTTGTTACTTTTGTTCGAGCCTACACGTAACAATATATAGTTGTGGTTCGTACATCGATGATGTCATCATCTTCATCCGCACATGGAAAGGTAACTTAGAAACCGTTGGAAATTGTTTTGTTGTCTCCGGGATGGAAACCTGACAATTAATTTAGGTAAAAGTCACTTTTGCCATCCCTAAGACACATTTTTAGGACATTCTGTGGCACAACATCAACTTAAACCTGTAGAGGTTTAGGTCATGGCTATCTCTGAATTCTCAGTGCCTATCCGTAAAAAGCAACTGATGCGAGTTTTTGATATAGTTGGATATTATCTGAAATGTTCAAATTTCTCCATCACTGTGAACCTAGGCTGTGAGACAGAAAAATTATGCTATCAGAGGTTCTAAACATGTAACAGCCAATGTCTTTCGTAGCAAAACAAATACAAGCGGACGGGATGTGCTGATGTAGAGATTAATATTCTCAATCGATTGGTTAATTGGCCAAGAGGCAATGGACGAACCAGTGTTTTCATATTAGCTGATGTCAGTACTTCTTACAGATTGATGCTATACGTAGGATTCCGTGTAAAACTGGATACACATATTATTCAAAGAACCGCTGTAAAAGTACATTTGTTTATATTCTCTTGAATAAATTGTTTGAAAGAATGGAAACACCTCCACGCTTCAAGAGATTACGAGAGTTTTAATTGCTGTTTCTAAATTTAGAGCAATAATGAAAGATAGCAGCAAAGAGAGTACTTGCTCCAGTGCACAATGTGCCTTACATAGGGGTTGTCCATCTTTAATGCCCCGTGATGCCAGTGATAATACATAAAATGTCCAAACAGAGCACTTGTATTACTCATCGAAATATGAAATTTCATTCCTATGTATAAGTTAGTTAAAATTCATTAGTAACTCTTTAGTCTTTTTTAGAAAATATTAAAATTTTAAAAAAGGAAATGGTAGTTTCATTCACAGCAAATACATGTGAAGAAATCATATCACTTTTGTGTGCACCTAAGGTGAAATATTATAAGCTTTATATCCATGTACCATTTCCAGAAATACAACACTCGTGAAGAAGTATGTATGTATGTATGTGTGTATGTATGTATGTATGTATGTATGTATGTATGTATGTATGTATGTATGTATGTGTGTGTGCGTATGTATGTATGTATGTATGTATGTATGTGTGTGCGTATGTATGTATGTATGTATGTATGTATGTATGTATGTATGTATGTATGCATGTATGTGTGTGCGTATGTATGTATGTATGTATGTATGTATGCATGTATGTATGTATGTATGTATGTATGTATGTTTGTGTGCGTATGCATGTATGTATGTATGTATGCATGCATGCATGCATGTATGTATGTATATATGCATGCATGTATGCATGTATGTATGTATGTATGCATACATGCATGCATGTATGCATGTATGTATGTATGTAGTATTATGTATGTATGTATGTATGTATGTATGTATGTGTGTGTGTGCGTATGTATGTATGTATGTATGTATGTATGTATGTATGTATGTATATGTGTGTGCGTATGTATGTATGTATGTATGTATGTATGTATGTATGTATGTATGTGTGTGTGCGTATGTATGTATGTATGTGTGCGCGTATGTATGTATGTATGTATGCATGCATGTATGCATGCATGTATGTATGTATGTATGTGTGTGTGTGCGTACGTATGTATGTATGTATGTATGTAGCATTTTAAGGCATCTCAGGGCAATAGTAACTATATGGTACCAAATAAAGATAACAGACGAACAATTTAAACTTGAAAAATTACAATTCTATAGGTTTATAAACCTTTCCATGGAATTGTAAACATAAAGCAGATAAAATATTGAATGCAAAATTATTTAAATAATGAAAAGTAAAGATAACACGTGAATCCTTAATAAATGGCTATTTAAAAATTGGCATAAACACTTTGAATAAAAAGGAGTATTATAAATTAATCATATTTTAATTTCTATTTGATAGATGTTATTTGAACTCTTAGCATTGTGAATGTTAGAATTTGATGCCTTTAAAGCCAAGAATTTGTCATAATTCTCTATACTGACCATATAATCAGCCACAATGTATGTCTTATTATAGATCTCTGTATAATCTTGTTTGCAAAATATCAAACTCGTTTAAATAGAAAATGATCAAGAAATGTCTGAGTTTGTACTTCTTCTCAGGACGGGCTAAGCGTTATAAACATATTGTAGTTATGGTGGGAGTACCAGAAATACTGGGACTCATTGCCCACGTGCTTATACTTGTGATGCTGTGTCAGTTCTTGATTAGTGTTCTAATTCTGAGTATAGATTAACAGCGGCTCCTTCAGAGACGCATATATATTATGCGCGCAACATGCATCTTTGGATGACGTCTGCCCCATTTGTTTCCAGGAAATTCGGGAAGGGCTTAATGTTCACATATGTTCAAATGTCAATGCTTAAAAGAGAGCATACGTCATAACAGAAACGTATTTCACCTCATTCTAGACTAATGGTAAATATATACCTTTGAACTTGTGATACAAAGTTTTAGAATTACTTGAGATATAAATTACAATTCTGTAGGTTCCTTTCAAATTTTTACAATGTATTCCATGGAAATAAATTTGTTGAATTTTACTAAACTTGTTGGTTTAGTTCTTTTCTGTTACTTAATTTTAAACAGTAGAGTGGAAACAGAAAATTGGGGCTTGCACTGGATACGAATTTGTTTAAAAATATTTCTATGACATTAAGAATTTTTTTAAAATTTAAATTGACTTTGTTTTGGAATTTTCGTTGTCCGAGGTAACGGTTTTCATTTTACATTTTTGAGAACTTTGTTTCAAATCATTCACAGAAAGGGTTAGAGTCTTTGGAAAAAGACGAGTTGCTTGAGATTGCCAGACATTATGCTATATTAGTAGTAAAATCGTCTTTGGCAAAATAAGAAATAAAATATATTTCAGTCCAGGATTTGGTGGAAAAATGTTTGGATATAACATTACTTCGGGTGTGATTGGTCAGTCTGTGTCTGCCTCCGATTTGAATTTGAAAAAATTACAGCTTAAAAAGACCCAGATAGAAATAGGGTTAAGATAGTTTCAGCTTCGGAAAGAATTGTTGGAAATCAAACGCCAAAAAGAAAAAAAGACAAATGCAATTGCTGAAAGACCAAGGAGAGAGAGAGAGAGAGAGAGAGAGAGAGAGAGAGAGAGAGAGAGAGAGAGGAAGATAACGAAGCCAAATGCAAATGCAAAGAGTCAAAGAGGAGAAATATAGTGGCAAAGAGAAAGTAAAAACAATGAAAGGGAAATGCAAATTACATGAAATCCATTAGAACTGACGGGGGGGGGGGGGGAGAATGAGTTTCTTCTACACACAAGTGCAAGTTTTGGTGTTACCAGAAATATTAGTTTAGTAACCACATTTAAAGAAAAGCAGTAGATCAATATTTTCACATTTTGAAAAAATTGCCAAAATCTGAAATAGACAAGGGGAAATTGGACATTGTCATTATAAAGTATACATACTGACAAAACTCGTGAAATCTACACTTCACTGTCAGTACAACAAAGAGCTACCTATGATGTGGTTAAGGTGTTATCTTCAAGGGTTAATAGTTGTTACCAGACGCATATCGATGAAAGTTGATTTACTGTATAAAAGTTGGACAGACCCAAGTCAAATTTGCAAGGCAAAAAGAAACATTATTTGATAGATGGTGCTCAACCTACAAGGTTGATCCAAATAACGATTACCTGAAACAGCTCATATACTTTGAAGAGTTCAGGAATTGCATCCATAGTGATGTCAAGACCTTTATTATATACTCCTTTTTTTCTCCATTAACTTTACATTGTTAGAATCATTCAGTATTCTACAATACTGAGCCCCTTGATATTGTGCACATGTACATGACATGTGTGAGTAAAAATAGTGTAGCATATTAGGAACTACTTTGTAAACAAACAATGTACTCTCATATAGTAGACTTTAGGTTTCAATTTATTAGATTTCTTTGTGGATGAACTAAAACAGTTGTTTCATCTGTTTGAAAGTAGAGATGATAAAGTGAACAATGTGGACGATTTTACTGAGCCACAAATTAAACTTTCAAACAAGCAAGTGAATGAACGTGAAATTTGCAATGTCCACAACAAACGTGAGAGACGCAGTATTGAAAATGTTATTCTGATCATTTAAACAGTTATTTAGAAGAAATGTTCGTGACTTTTCTTTAATGAAATGGTTCAGACTATTACCAGTGATCTTTTATGTATATAAAAATAGCATCAAAAATTATACTGAGGGCAACTTTGCTCGTTAACTTTGTTGATACCATATTTCAGATTTAGGCTGGCAATAGGCGCCATATATGATAGAGGTCATAAAGATAGCTAGGGGAGCAAGCAATTGACCAGGCATAAACATGTCTTCATTAGCTGGTAATAAGAATGGCAAAAAATATACTTACATTTTTGCATCTTGAATTTCCTAAATGTACTTTCTTAGTTCTGCAAATTCGAATTAAATGAGCTATGTCATGGGTTCTTATTTCAACTACATTCCAAGTGCAATAACATCCTCCTTACTGCACTCAAAATGAAATCAACATTATATTCCATGGCGTCTTGTTCATAATTACATTTGAAAGAGTTCATATTTTTCCCATTATATGATTCCAAACATTCAATGACAGAAGAGGAACACACATGCAGATGAGTCAAGAGGCCTCCCTCGCTGTTTAAATCAGATGTACTTCAAACTGAATTGACACAGATAAATCCAATTTATAATCACAAAATTTAGTAGAATCGACAAAAATACCAAACTCCATTCATTCCAGACCAAATGGAAAAGCTGTTGCAATGCACAATTCACAATGTGGTTGAAGGTCCTTGTGCATTTTGCTTTTAAAACAAAAACATGAATGGCCTAGAAATGTTCTAGGTGTTTCACTAAAACAATTGTTGTTCTTTGTGAAGGCTATCGTAATAATACAAGATTTCCAGTTTTGATTCAATATTTTATAAGTGGTCTAGCTCCAGCACTGAAATATTATGGCCGATGGAGCATGTGGTATGTTTGTTTTCAAAACAAGGAGGATATTTGAAATGTTCTCGTGTAATTCTATCATGATTTACAACTTTTTATTAGTCTGTTTTATTTCATGACCTACCATTCATGATGAATAAGAATCAATTTATACATTTTGTGCATGTTTATATTAATCGATTTATGAATAAATGAACTATAAAGTTATGAAAGCGTGAATCGTATCACTTATAGGCAAGGATGGGCTTTATATAGTCTGTCACTTTAATGTTAGCAAACTATCTAGCAAAGATCATGTAGATCAAGGTTTCTCCGGGGGTTAAATATAATGTCCTAAACTCAAAGTCAAGTAAACAACATGTTTACACATTTCGTTATGAGAGCTGCATGGTTGAAGAAATTGTAACGTAAATTGCTTTATTCCTTTTGTGAGCATTGTTTATCGGTGCACTGATAACACGTATACTTTTTCATCTCCTGACCGAAGATGCAAGTACATATCAATATTACCTGTCCATCCGTCTGCAGACAGTATGGTATAAACAACGCAGTTTTTGTTTGCTGTGTTGTTCCTATCTGAAACCTCTTGTATGTCTTGCGCATGTTTAGAAGCCTGTCGACTTTGACGCTGCTAGATCAGTCGCTGAGATGGATTTTACATTTGTAATTACAAAATAAGGTCCTCCACATAAGGCACTGTTATATGCTCATTTTTCCTCATTCTTCCATAATACACTGCTTCATACTACACCACACGTAAGTGTAAAAATAGTATCGTCTTTTAGGAGCTGCTTTTTATTGTAAACAATGAATGTAGGCTCATGTAGCAGACGTCGGAGCTGTCGATTTATTAGATTTATATGTGGATGAACTTAAACAGGTCCATTTGAAAGTAGAGAAGATAAGAGTTGCTGGTGCGAATGAGTTCACTGAGTCACAAGATAAACTTTCAAACAAGCAAACGGCTGAACGTGATATCCGCAATGTCCACAACAAACGTGAGACATTGAGTATCGAAAATACATTATGACAATTTATTGTTATTTAGGATAAATGTTTGCAAGTATTCGCAAATCGAATAGTTCAGATTCTGAGTTTGCTCGCAACTGCCTATACAAATAGCACAGAAAGGCATATTAAGGCCCATGACTATCCCGTCTCCCTCAGAGACGTCCCATTTTACAAGTCAGTCCAAAAACTAAGTTCAAAAACAAATGCAACTGAAAAAGGCGGATTTTGCAGAAAACTTAGAGTCTCAGTGCCTGTAGGCCAAGAGGACCAAGAAGTCTTATTTTCGCAGATGAAATGGGGTGGCACACTGCAGCTACTTTGCAATTTTCTCCGTATTTTCTTTAGATAATGTTTGGATTTACAGTAACGACAGAAGTCAAAGTCATGTAAATAGCTAACAAAGAGCATGCAAGTGACAGGGTATAAAACTTTTTTGTCTTTAGGTAATAACAATTACAATAATATACTTACATTTGTACATATTGATGTTCATTAAATGTACTTTCTAAGTTATGTCTGCTGATCAGAATTACAATTGTTCAAAAACTTAATCAAGACAACGAAGTTGTAATGTAATTTTGATTACATTTACAATAAAAATGACCTGCTTACTGCAGTCAAAAACGAAATGAATGTGATATTCCCAAAAAATTCCTGCTTCCATTTGAGAATCGCAATTATAATGTTACGACCCTATAGTTAAATTACATGTGTGTTAAAATTTGAATTCTTTATATTTCATTTTTATTTCATTTTTATATCATTAAATGTAATTATTATTGTGATGATGATTATGTTCGCAGGGTCTGATATTTTGTTAGAAACATCGTGTTTATTTAGAACGTAAATGTGACTCGCGTAAGTACGATTTTTACATGACGGTTTTGTCATATTAAGTAAACACTCGGAAATAGCTATGTAAATGATTGGTTGTGACTACGGTCATTACTAATAATACTTGTTGACATTCTATACTACGTTAGCGATATTTCGAAATCTCCATGATTTCATCATGCGTGTACATGAAATGACGTATTATTTTGCTTTAAAATACTCAGGTAGCTGCGAACTAGTCTAGAGTCATATTGGAGAGTCATATTTTAACATCTTAGAGAGTCACATCGTAACATCTTATAGAGTTTCTAAATACCTTAAGAAGAAGGTATTCTTTTGTGCTGGAAAGAATTGTTCGTTCGTACGTATGAAGAATAACATGTGTTTTGTTATTGATGATAGCTGTATCTCATCTACCTTTTAAATAATAATTATTTTCCCTGGAGAACTATACAGCTGGCTTTGGACAAAGACATTTGCTGAAATTAATTCTAAATTGGAACTGAACAATACAAATTGTGATTCACAGTGAAAATTCTGGACATTTGTGTTTAACCTTCGTCTGACGTCATCATCCGCCATCTTGGAACGGAATTGAGACTCAGACTACGTCAATTTAGAACTGTTTGTTCACAGGACTCATGTGTTTTCACAATTTTAGAACAAATTTTTGGATCTTCTTCGTAAATCGTAAGTCTTGTTTCATATATTTACCTTTTCACCGTGTTTTCTAGGGAAATAAATTATTTTTGTTAAAATTTACAAAGCTTGTTGTAGTCACTCTTTTCTTTGTGTTACTTTAAACGAGCCGATACTTAACAATAAGAATTTATATTTTTTCCACACTATGATTCTAAACAAACAACGGCAAAACAGTAACACATGTGCAGCTGGATCAACGCCAGTCCCTAAGGTCACGGGTATATCGTACGGAATTGACCCAGCTAAAACATATTGTCCAATACAACTAGAAAAGCAAAATTTAGCTGGAAAGACAGAAAAATACAATCCCTATATTGCGAGCGAACTGGAAAATTGTTTCAATCTGCAATCATTCATATATGACTGTAAATTTCAGTTTTCGGTGGACCAAAACGAGATTTAGTTTTGAAACTTATGATTGAGCGAGAGATACTCCACTTAGTTCAAAGGTAGCTGGGCTGTGCTATGTACGCATTAATACAGTAACTGTGTATTGTTGGACCTTGAGTTCTGTATTTACTTTGGATCCGGCATCTATTCACTTACTATGTTTCCTGTAGTGTGTTCATTTTGTTATTCATCCTTAGGTAGAAAATTAAAATGAGTATACAATAAAAAAAAGTTACTACATTTGTGTGGGGAAAATATGGACTCTTTTTCTGAGTAATGTTGCGCCCCTAACGTTGTGCACCATTGCTCAGAAAAACTCGTTCATATTTTCCGATACTAATGCAATAACCTATAATTCTTCCGATGGCTATTTATTTTCATATTATCTCAGAAGAAAATGAAATACAAACAATATTAATCTTATTTGCTTCTGTCCACACTCAAATATGCCTCAAGAATCAATAGTATTTCAATAATGAATCATGAACACTTATGTATTGCTTAATAATTTATCGATTTCAAGAAAGGCAGAAAAAGAATCGAAGCAGTTTAGTGAGTCTTCAAACAATAAAAGAATTGTGATATATAAATAAGGTATATTTAACCAGAATTATAACTAAAAGCAAAGAAAAGATTTTAGGATTAATGTAAATGAGTAAACATTTTCGGTAGCAACAGGCACTGTTTTAACTACATTGAGAAAATGATGAACCTTACTTGAAAAGATCATGTTGAGGAAAATTAGACAGTTTGTTTCTGTTAAAGTGAAACTACACTTAAATATCATGAAAACACTCATCAACACACCAGGGAGGGAGGCAAAATTGCGTGTATATATAAATAATCGAAAGTAATAAAATAGATTATTGAAGAACTGAGTATTTGACAATGCACACAGATACATAACTGTACTTCAGATAAAACACATATAAAGATTTGCCTGAATGGGTAAAATCCAGTGTGAATGTAAAAGTAGTGTAAACGTATGGGATTTTTCGGCTTTTCGATTGAAGTAACAAGTACTTTCCCGATAGACCAATACCATCAAAATAGTGTTTAATTACAAAGAGCCGTTGGTTTAAAATATATCAGGTACAAATAGAAAATATTACCACAAGCAAAATTGAATTTGATGTTTCTGTAAAAGTGTATGAAATAATGAAAAGAAGAGACTGTACAGCTAGTAGAAATTACAATAAACCCGTCAGAATAGCTGGCATAGAGAAATTCCTACATGTTTTCATGCTCTTCAGCTTCGCTTTAAGCTAGAGTCTTGACATTATAAGGACGGAAGGTACCATTACAATTCAAGCAAAGATATATTGAGATTTGTGTCATGAAACAAACAAATAGGATCGAGTTAATATATCTTTATTAAAAAATTGATTCTGTTTTCCTATAAACGAAACGTTATCAGAAACACAAATGACTTAGTCGAAGTGTACAGAACTTGAGAGACAAAATGTTTAAATAGACAACAGGAGTAAAGTTGTACAATTATCAGAATCTATTGGAAATTCCGTTTTAAGTTTATTGTAATTTGGAAAGCATTACACTTGTTCCCTTCCACAAAGTATAGTATTTCCATATAACAATCAAACATATAATGGACAACGCAGACATAAAAAAACATTCCACCAGTTTTGGTTGTACGTAACATCAATTGTAAATGTTGTATAGCAAATATTTACAGCAATATTAATTCCATTCAGGTGTTTTTCAACTAGATGGGTTGTATAATGTACAAAACTTAATGCCGACGGAATTAGGACAAAAGGTGCTCAGCGAACATGGCAAACAATTTTGTTAACACCAGAAATACATGTCATATATATTAGGAAAAGATAGTTAAGGAGACGTTCATGCTTATTATCATTTGACTGTACGGAATAGAATTGCTGTTCATGAAGGATAAAAGTTATAATTTTAAATATCAAAAGTACATTCCAATATTCGTTAATATCTTGTCCTGTTATGGTATACATCTGTTTCTCTACCCTACTGAATAAATGATAACGATGAAGAGATACAAAAAAATAATAAGATTGCTAGATATATTTCGTTTGGCAAGGCTTTTCTTACATGTTACTTCCTGAAATAAGAGAAACATTTTAGTCAGCTGGAGTCTTCTTGTGGCTCTGTTCCTTCGGAAGAAACCTATGCTAATTCACGAGGCATTGACAAGGACAGCGGATATGGTGAAACCTAAACAACAGACATAACATCTATCAATTTTGACAGATTCGATAGATTTCATGAAATATGCAATGGTTTTCTGATCACTTAACAAATTAAATATAGCTGATGACTACGACCAATACGTTAAAAATATGACGACACACTGCCACGCTCGAACATTAGGTGATTTACAATACAATTAGGTGAAAAAGATACTTTATTCTTGTCTTACAAGTTTAAAAAGTCTAAGGATGTATCAAATGTAACTCATAGTTGGACTCTAGGTACTCCAATAAGCTCATGATGCATGTTTAACAATATTAGGTATAGTGTTTCAACTTTTGACAGACTGACTCCCACAAGATAAAAACTGAGTTCGCCATCCAAGTAAAGGGTAACAGCAAAATGGAATATGAAAAGTCAGAAGTTAATGTCAACCATTATATTCTCCAACACACGTAATTTATATGGCTTAGCTGCAAGCTAATGTATGCCTGCAAGTAACTATAGATTGGTAAACAATGAAGAAATTAGAAGGGTAGAAACAAATCCGGTTGAATATTAAAGTCGACTAGGAGATTCCATTACATCCCTCTGACGAGCTTAAGTACAACCATCTAGCTCCGGAACATTTGTTTCAGACTAAAACCTTTACCTCCGCTATGAACGAACTTGATTACAAGCGTTTGAGGAAAACTGTACCAAAACTATTGTATACAGTGAATAACAATGAGAAATAGGTTATACATTAAAGAAACATAAAGGTTTAAATGCAGTTAGAACTAAACCTGACAGCAAGAAATACCTTATTTAAACGACTGCTTTTGCTTAAATCCTACATAGAACTGAATGCAAGTTTGAGCCAGAATGATAATATTGATTTAGCCAAAGACTTCTTTAAATTGATGACTACCTCTGTGTTAGGAAAACAGATGGAAATTGTGAGAAAACGAACAGCAGTTACAATATCAGCAATACGAAAATAACGTTTTGAGAAGCTTAAAAAGATCTGACATTAACGTCTTCTCATCCTTTACAAATAAAATTACTGACGATGACTTGGTTCTAGCCAGACTGAAACGCAAGTAAATCAAAAGCGATCTACGGTGATTCTAGTGCACCAGAGCTATCCAAATTGTTGATGTGTGGATTTTACTAAAACAAAGTTGAGCAACAAAGACACTGCTACAATGAGACTATTCATTACTGATACAAATTCACTCTTCATCTGCGGCGACAGAGATCGTTTAAAGTGCTAGAGTTGTACTTATGCACTATTACTCATACCAATATTTCAAAAATGTATGCAGTGAATGACCATCTTATTATCGTTCTGTATGTACGAGAAAACATTTCGATGATGTACCTGCTTGCATCTTTCCTGGAAAAACATACTGATTCCTAATCATATTAAATGAAACTTTAAAATTTTGTTTCAATTAAAATATTACATATTTTTCTCTTCAAGGCAATACGCCTGTCAGTGCTTTACAATTTCCAGATTAGATACTTCGTGGATTGATTTTGTGTGCAATACGTTTATTGTTTACTTCAGTCTTGCATAAAAGTCAAATTTATTTATATCAGACTTGATATTAATATCGAAGTTGATTAAAATGGTACATAAACCAGATTTATGAGTTTTTAAAGACATATTGATTTAATTATCAAGAGTATGCAATATGTATGAAATGTAGATTCAATATAGTTAAATCCATACGTTTCAGCTCATATTTCAGGTGTAGATCGAAATTAAAATATTGTAAGAACGAATTTGATTATTCGTATTCATAACGAATTTACAAACACAATATGTTTTATTTCTTAGGACATAATTAATTTCCAACATTTTCTTGTCATGTCATCCAGATTTTACCGATTCGTAAATCAACTCAGATCACGAGTTATTTTTTCTCATGAAACGCCCATTTTTTCTTTTTAAAGATTTCTTTCCTACTATATCCATTCTAATATGCATTGATGTCCTCATCATGCTGACTACCGTGCTTGTTTCAGTTTAGAATATATTTTTGTCTACTTCAGTCATGAATACACCTTTACCTGTTGTAGCATTTTTTGAAAATCATTTAAATATTTTCTCCTTTTTTTCACCATTTTTTGTCAATATCGTCAATATTGCCTTGCACCACACTAATATTTTAAATAGTTCTACGTCCGTACATTCTTCCTCTTAAGATCACTGAATGTCAGTGTGTAATGTATTGCAAAAGTAGATGAATTTGACATCTTTTGTCCTTTTGATCGTATCACTCAAATCTCTAATGAATAATTTGTGCCTTCATTAACATTCGTTTTATATCTGACTTCGTTGATGCAACTGTGATATAGTATTAGTGCAAGTTGTTATCTTCTAATACAGGTTGATAATTTTATTTTATTAAAAGTTTAGTCTCTTCTGTTGGACTTCATGGACCAAAACCCTCTCTGTAACTGTTTCTTGTTGACCTTGTAAAGTGTTATTTTAAAATTTTTGCCATATCATGCTCAAAACATTGTTCCCAGAGCTTTTCCTATGTTCGATCGGTTTCATATATTATCTAACATTAGGTTCATCATCCACTGTTCCTACTACTGCTTGTAAAGTTTCGATAGCAGCGGATACAATGTTCAATAATTGTACTACGTATTGCATCTCGAAAGCATTTTATTTTTCATCAGCCTGTTTTAGTGGATCTGATTATTCTAGATCTTCCATTAGCACTCTGTTTAATATATTTGATGTATTATTGGTCTACTTTCGATAGTCGTGGTATCTTTAAAAGTGTTATTCCCCAGAGCCTCGTGTTCTGGAATATTTACTCATTTTTGCACAGCTTTTATCTTATCCGGATCAAATTATTGTTCTTGATCTGACATATAGGTAAAGAGGTTATTGTTAATGTTCAATTTATTGCTAAGTTTTATCCTACAGTAACAATTTCTTTTCTGCTTCTTCATCGGTGTTTAAGGGCATAACAAAGATGTATAGCACCTTCAAAGGAGAATGACTAGTATCTGTAAGAGATATTTCTGCAATCATTCTTTATATGCACTACGCTATTCACTTAACATGGAAAATGTTACAATAATAACAATAACAGTACTTTATTCAGTAATTTAGTCCACCGGCCCATATTACAAAATACAAGTAAAACTAATGTGCGCCATGGTTTAAAGAAGTTACAGTTTGGTGTTCATCATGAGAGTACATACAAAATGTTACTTGTATATCGTGAAAATCTTTATAATTATCCCAGATGCCGATATTGAATATGTTAATTGTATCTAGTATCTAACAACCAACTCATTGCTGAACACAACCATATGACATATGTGACAAATTGTATAAATCCTGAGTCGCTAACGGATGATTTGGAGGTGGGAAGAGGGGAGGAAATGCAGGGATAAGGGTGTCTGAATATGCACTGACATGTCGAAATTTGCGATGGCAAACCATTTTTGTTGTTGTTGTTGTTGTTGTTGTTGTTGTTGTTGTTTTCTAGTTCTTACTACTGTTAATGCTATAAATATTCATCCACGGGTAATTCATTAAAACCACAAACTCGTAAGGATATAATTTCCATTTTGAGGACTTTTCACTTATGACATGTCACAAATCTCTTCTTGTCATCATCTGAGCCATCAGACATTGGTTAGGTTTTACATTTAGGTCAACTTCATGTGCACACGTGACTATGCGTGAAGTCGTACAACTTTATGTGTGGGTTCTTCTTCTGGAGTGCAATACCAAACCACCAAACTTAGGTTTATGACAAACTTCTAGTGATATAAATTGTGTTTAGATGCATTAGTTAGGTTTTGCATTTGAATCATTTTCAACCACTTTTAGCAAACTACCAAGATGTTCGTACTACACTCTTCTATTGAAAAAAGATAAAAAAATACACGAACCTTGCTTGTATAACCATACTATTAAGAAATAATAAACTGAACAGTTGCATTACGAACAGTTTACAAATTACTTTGTTTATAGGTAACCATTATGCAATAGCATGTCACTTTCTTGCAAATTCAACCCCTTCAGTAGTAACAGCGGCATGCATATATATATATATATATATATATATATATATATATATATATATATATATATATATATATATATATATATAGTCAGACAGACCGGATTTCCAAGTGCGACTAATTTACTCATACACTTCATAGAATATGCAGTCCTGTTTAAATTATTGTGCGATTCGCTGCATTCTATAATTAGAATCTCTCTAGTACTATATTAGATTCAGAAGCAAGGCATTTGCGTATTTTTGTGGCGAAATGTGGGTTTTTCCTCGACTACATATACTGGCTGCCATGTATATCATATCATATGCTTACAAATAGCATTAAACCCACAACAAAAATACAATCTCTCACTTATTTACAATAGTGTGAATTTTGATTCGATGCTCGTCTACTGTTTACGTTCTTTCTTTTCTTCTGTAATGGCTTATTTTTGTATTTTTGTACATGCTGAACGATCGATTATGCCACAGTTAGTAATTCAGTATTCTAAACTTTAACGATCTTGAGTTTAAATCTGTAACCACTTTCTTGGTATCCTAATAATGGGCAAAATGTACGAAATCTACGTCTTTGGTCCAATATTTTCCCCTTATGTAGGTCACCAGCTACATTTAACTGCCTCCTTGTATCTTGGTTTCTATATTACCTCTGTCATCACAGATGACTACACTCTACAACGATATAAATTAATTCATCCAGTGTTCAAACGTCATTCACAAAGCATCATAAATAATTAGATATCACCAATACAGAAATGTGTAACTAAATCACAACTAACATGCTCATAACTCAATGTACCAACAAAAAATAAGTTTCAAATCTTTCCCTATACGTGGACTATTCGACGCACTGTAGAATCAAATGTTGAAAAGAACATGGATATATACATGAAGACATGTCATAATCATCCTCATTAAGCATGTTGCACTATACTGCGTTTAATATTCACGATTAGGAACAATCGTGACATCCACCAGAACTGTACGAAGTACCATCTTGTAAAGCATGCAACTGCTTATATATCTTACCTGTTCAGTTTGTAATTTTGAAAACAAATTGTCTTTTTCTTGATTTGATTCACGCTTTTATTTTGTAGGAAGTGTTTTCTCACACACTAACGGAAATGCATACCACAACTAGAATAGTTCTCATAATTGCATTTAAATTCAGTATACATCCTCTTTAGCTAATAACAAGTACTTTTCATTATCTGTAGATGGGTATTAATATATGTATAGACTTTGGCAGATTATTACTTAGAGAAGTACACTGGATCAAAGTTGCGATGAAAAGAAGTAAAATATAAAGAAGTATATAAGTCATTATATGTTATGTTTATCTGGAATGTTTTTTAATTTTTGTTGCTATTATCAGTGCTAACGACAACTGTTTCTTAAATATGGAAAGTTTCAGAGCCATCGGGTTATAGGTATGCGTGTAATATGACTGTCAATAACGGAAAGGGTTGGCTTGAAGAAGATCAATATGGCAGTAACCATTACCTGGCATCGTGATGTTTGCCACCTGCATTAAACGCAAGGATCAATGTGTACAAAAAATGTAAGGCATCTTAATTAGTCCTCATGCAACAAGATAATTACAATGCAATAGCTCAATACTCTCCCCATGCCGTGATTTATTGCGTATAAAATACAATATTAAATTGCCTATTTTTGTTCATCTAAATACATTTTCAGTAAAATAGTTCGCTCCTGAATATATAAATGAAGTTATTAATATATAACATTAAACTCATTGCGTACTATATGTGATATTTGACTATACCACACCCACTCATCCGTAAGGCCTATTCGTATTGCCAATTAGCCCTTAAGTACCAATTGCGTTAAAGCCACATAATGTTGAGTGTAACAGTTATGATTAGTTGCATTTTACGTATCTAATATAAACATTACATTACAATGTGTGCTAAATGTTCTTAACAAATGTGATTTATCAAGGGTACTAGTTAGCATTCAAATCCTGATCTTAACTATTGTTTTGAGGGCGTGATAAAAAAAAAATGTCGTTATTTGATTCAAACCCTCGCGATTTTATGGATTTGCATTTCAGATGATGGATGAAATGTGAAATTAGTTTATGTTGTAATCGCATTCAGAGGTTAAACTAAATACTCATTATGCAATTTTGATGACCACAGGAAGCACATTTTCTGTTTCAAATACTGCCCAAGTCTGTATTCCTATCAGAGTCTGTTTCGTACTGCTGCTCAGAATCTCCGTATTCATAAAGGTCTTCTTAGCTCATCGCTGTAGCTCTGTCTTCGATGTATTATATGACCTCTTTAATTGGTTTGCAGTCTAAAGTTTGGTTGCAGAATAAATTGAAGTCAGCGTGCCAGTGACTTGGGGGAGATGTTTTCGGCTGCATGCAATGTGGTCTGCCAGTGTAAGAACTTTAGGTGGCCGGAGAGCGTTTTGTAAATTGGTCCCTGTCAGTTTTCTCAACTTACGGCTACGATGTGACGTTTTCCGATATTAATATTTAATAAGAAAAGCTATTGAATTATTTGTAGTTTGTGGGTTCAAGGAAAGTAGGACATTGATTTAAAAACAAAACGCACGGATAACAACTATTTTAAATTTCATCAAGATATGTAATACACAGTTTTTATGCAAATGCATCACCTAGGAAAATGGCTTTCGTTTGTACTGTGAACATCACTTGTGTCAAAAATGCTCTTTGGACGTGAAAATGCATGTAAAAATTTGGGTTGGGTGCATGAACATATATTCATATAAACTTGAAATAAAAGTTTTGTTCTATTATCGCTATATAAAAATATGAACCTTTTTGACCTCACTTGTGCATTTTATTATTTATGAAGTTTTAAATTAGACAAGTGAATGTGTGCATAAACTTCCTCTGCACCAGTATTTGGCCCAATCTACTCAGACATACTCAGACTGAGGTAGGATTTGAACAGAAATATGGTTCAGTCTGATGATTTACATTTCTTGATGTATAATATGAGAGACATTCATTTCTTGGAATTGTCCTTGTAATGGTATAAACAATGTCTGTATTTTGAGTCTTAAATTCTTATCTTCACATATGAGTTGGTTCCTTTACAAACATTCGTTTCGTCTTTTTTTAGAATATAGTTAAAACTTTAACTCCAAAACTCCAGCTGGAACGCCATTCATCTAAAAAAGTTTGAGAATTCAAACACTGTAATTCCAGTTTAAATTGGGTTTGTTAATTTTACTTTCTTGTTTACAAGATAATCATTTCATCATTAAGTGCTATCCTAGCAAATGACACTATTATTGAATCGGAACGAATGAAATACATTTTTGTCTGTTCATACTTTTAGTATTTGTCTTTTCCTCAAATTCACTTTTTTGTTTACCAAACACACATTTATTCATGAATGGTAGAAGTCTTCATAACAATCATTTGTTGTTTGTTGTTTCAAATTTGCATTCATATCTATGTTAAACTGAAACAAGTTGTGCATTATTTCTGTCGGAAATTTGTATGTAATTTTTTAACTTATTGGTGTAATTAATTGTTTCACATTTGCTTTCCAATGTTAAAATAGCTTTTTGTCAGAACTGTTCTTGCAACTTGGTATTAATTTATATCCTTCTGTAAATCTGATCATCATTTTCATCTGGGATTAATTTTATATCCGAGCTTGCGGAATCTCCTTTAAAGAGTCACACAAGTTTATTGCTTTCTGTCCATCTAATGTGTTCTGATTTTCATCTTCTAAAACAATAGTTTATTCAGAATTCAATTTGTACAATGATATATTTAAACTTGTATCATTAGCTACTCTTTGTTCCCTATAATAACCAGTAAGGTAGAACTTGTAATATAGTGCACATTCCTCAATTCCTCAAACACGACATATATCATCAAAATATTTTTCATGACTTCATCGTCGTGCAGATCTCCAAAAGTCTGAAGGCTAAAATTTGCCGGGACACCTTTATAGGATTTGTAGTCATTATTTGATATTCTTGATTCGTTAAGTGATGAGTAAAATATTTCTAAAGGTGATACAGTTGCTTCGCCAAATCCCACTCCATATATTTATAGGAATAAAATAGTTTCTTCAGATCCAGTTTTAAAAAGATGTCATATGTTTAAAACGGTCCAGTGCTTCTGAACATTTTAAATATCATTTTAGCAACTGGTAATCATGATCGAGTTTTCAGTTGCCATGATGATGTTACAAGGGATTATACTGTCTATGAATGGACTAACTTTGCATTGGATTATTATTTGGTACTGACGAATGTGTTCCACGTAGATGTGCTCTATACGATTTTGAAAGAGACCCGTCGGGTACGAACACACATCGATGCACATGATTTCTTACAGTTGAGATTCATCTGCACCACACAACAGACGTATACCATTAGTCAGTCCTCGTTTTCCTCCTAGTTTTCAACGACGCATCCAAATTCTGAATCTGGTTTCAGAGGTCGGTCAAATTCATGATCCCACATTTCAACTTCTTGGTACCATTCGTGTTCTAAACTCTAGAGTTATCGGCTGAGTTCGTTTGTACAGTTCTACCATGATAAAGCCGGTATATGGATTGTTCAGTTTTCGCACAGGATAAAATGTTTTACATCCCCTGCGATAGACACCCATAAACTTCGGACACGATGAGTTAGTATACAATTGTCAAAACCTCCACAGCAGCGTGGAAAAACGTTTGTCGACATCGACATCAGTGCAGCATTTCTTCTTGAAAGTCAAATGTGTCTGAAGATCGAATCTGGCACTATGTCTGGATCTATTATATATTGTCCCGATCGTATTATTGTTCATGAGGCAAATGGGTCAGAGGACGTGCTGACTATCCCCCATGCTCGTATTTCATGTAAGTACTCTGAGCTGTATTCATTCTCACGTGTAGGTATTATGTTTCCTGTTCTCTAAAATGCTTTAATTCAAACTGTTCGTCATAGATATACTAAGATTCATCGCTGTATCGTACATCTTGGTCCCTGTCATCGATTAGGTCGACTGCTTGAGAGTAAGTTACAGTTTTGACAGAACCATGGGAATGATTTGTAAATACACTCACTGCTTTCTCGATTGATCAGACGTAAGTTAGAGAGGTGAATGCCAGTGTCTTATGAATTTTCAATATGACAATTGATACGTCTACTGGATCTCTGGACGATTCTAGTTTTCTTTATCTTGATCTTATTACGGATGCATTCTTCCAGATTCTTGATGCATATCTTATTGATATACTTATCATTTGCGTCGGAGACATATGATATATAGGGCATCGTTTCTACCATGAACGAATGTGCAAGGTTGTGGAATGGGAACGAAGATTATGTCGACACTAAAGACACACTTTCAGTAATTCACAAGCGCTTTTCTTCTGTATAAACACTTTCATTCTATATCAATCATAACAAGCTAGACTTACAAATTGGCGTCCACCTTGTGTAACAGGGAAACATTTCTTTTCCATCAGAAACAAGAAAAGACGACGCCGAACAGCGCCATCTTTCTCCACAATGTAAATGTTGCTCCCGATTGTCGTTGATTTCTTTCTCGCAAGAGTAGGCGTATCAGAGAAATTTCTCGCAAGAGTAGGCGTATCAGAGAAATCATCTGATATTTGTAATAGAGTGGAAATATTTTTTTGATAATACATGTGAATATTTTTTCGTCTAAAAAATTAGGTGTCCGAAACCAGAGATTCCTGCGTATCAATTTTGGGTTTAATTTCAATGCCATGCTTTGTTTAACTTACATCTGATCTAAAATTATGTTGTGGATATTCATTTTTGTATGTTTTCGTCGCTACATAGCTCATTCCATTGCACGTTAGTACCTATTTGTGCACCAGCATGCAGGTCACATAAGATAGAGCTTTGTTAACTATGACTATTTCTGTGGCGATATGCAAAGTTATTCATGTTTTTGCTTAGAATTGATAGCATTTGGTAGACGTTCTCATCATTATTATCATTATTATTATTATTATTATTATTACTCCAGGAAAGAAACTCTTACTCAGAATCGGATCATTTTACTTTGTCTTAGATCGTTGACACATTCTGTGTATATCGGAAGAGCACTTAACTTGCCTGTTCATGTCTATATTTATCTCTGGATGTTCTTTTCACCAGACTCTTGGCATGCATTGGTTATTTAGCGTACCCGGTTTTGTCCTGAGACAGGAGTTAAGACATTTCCGGCAGTTATTCACGGTTTTCTATGGCAAGTCATCACCCATATAATTTGCATTTTGTTATCGTTAGGCAAATACTTTATCCAGTTTAGATGTAAACCAGTAACAGTAATACAGGATTCAACTCCTATATATTTTGTAATTCCGATAATTGTTTGTCTTGAGTTGCAGATGGTACATGATTTATATAGATTTATAACTGAGTTCTGTTAGACGAATATTACTAAGCATACCTTTGATTTCTCTAGTTAACTATAAAACAAAATTGCACTCAACAGTTGCTAAAGTCAGTAATTTAAATTTAATAAAGGGAAACGTTTTCAAAGGGTGAGTGGTTTGTTTGTTGTGATGTCCAAACATGTAGGTTACGATGTGCACGCTATCAAAATGCGCCTTATATATTTTCACCAGATGAATATTGGGTCAATCATTGCATAGCTCTTAAAATTTCCAAGAAGAATCTTTATTTTGACTCTACAAAAATGGCGCTTACCAATCACGTGGATTGCTGTTGAATGTTAGGTAAAGACTAGAACATTTTTTCTTAGCTGGTAATAAGACGCATGATATACTTTCCAAGCAAGACACAGTATGCACAGACTAGATCAATCAAACGGCTAGTTTCTTTGAAAGAGTGTGAGTGATTTGGATTTTTAACATAGCTTTAAACAATTTTTCAGTCATATCGCTTCGATGTCGGCAGTGTGGCAGATTATAGTGATGTCTAGCACTGGGACATCATGCAGCAGACATGTAGCATGATGTCCCACCCAGTCACATTATCCTGACACCAGGCCGACTAGTCCTAACACTAACCTCTTAATGCTGAGCGCCTAGCAAGAAAAAAAAAGAAAAGAAAAAAAGAAACACACAAGATTAGACCATACCAATGAATAATTAATAAATCTCCCCACCTTTGTTGTAAACGCTGAGAGGTACATACAGTGTCAGATTAAACTATGCATTTACAAAAATGCAGTCGATGAGATAATTCAGTGCTTATTTCCCACATGTTAATTAGGCAGATCGTCAGCGTCATTATGCCTAACTGCAACAATATATAATCTCTACTTAGTATGATTTACATGTATATATTCTCAGATTTGTAATAGAATATTTCTGTCCTCCAGGTTCACTAGTTCTGTTCGGGGCAACCAACTACAAACGAAGTCAGATTTTGTGTTTCTATGTCCTTTCCATGACATTTATACTCTTTGGGACTGTCATCTACAGTTGTCAACAAAGTGTTCAGAATTTGGCAACAGAGGACTCCGCCTTCCAATGTAAGTCTTCTATTAGCTAACGTCATATTTTTCCTATTTATCCTAGTGTATATAACCTCACAACTAATCGTGTTTTCTTGCTAACATACTGTGGCCATATTGGTGGCGATATGCGATATGTATCTGTTAAGTTGGACAATCTTTGTTTCTTTTGTGTATTGGCGTCTATACTTATTTTCACAGCCATAGCTGTATGGCATGCCATCAAGAGTGCAGTTAGGGTCAACCCTAATATGGAATATAATAAAGATATCTTATTGCAATATGTGGCCACTTTCATAACAAACCACTTTACAAAGTTTCCATTCTGTCACATTTCTTTTCCATATTTTGTTTCTCCTAGTACACGTATGTTTGTATATGTGAGTTATATAATGTAATACCTTTGTAAGCCATTGTACCCAGCCCCACTCTAATTCATATCATTGGCAAGTGGTGCACGTCTTTAATTGTTCAAATTCAATTCTCTCAGTCCTTGCTTTGATTGGACATATTATTATCATTATTTGTTACTGCCTACTTAATCAGAGACAACAGACAATGGTTGCGACAGTGGATTTAAACTGGTAAAGCCAACTCTACATGGCCCCTGTATCATATATTTTCTGTACGAGTCGAGTTGTTTATGAATTTGAACGAAGAGAAAAGGGTTGTGTCCTTAATGTCCTGCCTCAATGTACACGTGTAGGATTTCTTATTGTGATTTGGAATATTCTAAAACTTTTCTTATCCAACGAGGGTACATGCTGAAGAGTACCAGTTGTGAGTGTACTTTGAGGTCGTGTGGTGTCCATATTGGTGTCTTTGAATAGTGCCAGTCAGTTGAACTAGGAATATGGTCCGTATTGTGTATCACTGAGTGTCTTCTGCTGGTGTTTGAAGTTATTTGTTACCTTCAAGGAGTACACAGTTAACATGATTTCCTGATTTTACGATATGAATCTAATAAACACACAGGACGCTTTGTACTACAACAGCTTGTCAAAAAACTTATGTAGTATCATTTGCTCCATTTTGGGCTGTTACTACAAATTTTTCTTCCCTCTCTTTACCCAAAACATATTTTGGCCAATTGTGTATGCGATTATATTAATAGTCTATCAGACCTTCAGTATTGTTGTCATTACTTTGTCAGAACATGTCTGATTCTTTCAGAGAACCAAAACACGCACCGTTGTGAATTCTTGTCTTATAGTCACACGCGAAGCAACTTGCAAATCTGGATGACCTGAAAGCAATTTGTCTGGATGAAATGCACGATGGACTAATTACGCCATGTGCACATATCTTCCATCGCGAATGCCTTGGGAGAGCATTTGTATCCAGTGTGTAACCATTTTATTTTCCAAAATGCAAACGCCAGCATAGAAGTCAGAGTCGAACATAAGCAATATAACAAATTACTCCTGATTTAGAATAGGTCACACTAGGCTTTTGGTTTTATGTAGCCTAAGACACAGAGACTTTATAGTCTCACCCGTTTCCCTGTCTCTTTCACCAGTCAGTGTATGGTATTACGTGGAAATCGGTTTTCTTGGTTGTAGCAAGTTTGCAGGATCTTATTATGATTCATACCATTTGGTGTCTATGGTTTCTTCTCCATTTTTGTCTTAATTCTAGTAGTTGTAGATATAGGTACCTTGCATATTATATACATTATATAGGTATGCATGTGTGTGCGAGCCTGTGTGTGTATATACTTGTTGTTTGTGCCTACCCTTGAGTTTGCGTCGTACCACCGCATTTCATTAGGTACATTAGACTAATTCGTCTACAAAAAATAGAATGAATTTAACAGTGATATTGCCGCTCCTGACATCATTTTCTAAATTACCAATTATTCTCGGATCAATGTAAGGTTTTAAATTTGCACAGGATGTTGGAAGGACATAGTTCTGAGCTTGAATGCAACTGTGCCAAATACATAATATCCGCTATTCAAAGTAGGCCAAGTTTATGAATTAATCAGACACTAACTAAAGATATGTTACAAACTGTGTCCTTATTCTTGCTTCAAATAGTTTTTCATTTTACTTTATGTAGATGAGTTTCTTTTCCAAAAACATTGTTATGCACCTTAAGTGGTCGTAATAGTGTTACTTTTCCCAACTTTTTACGTTCTTTCTGTTGTATTTTATTTTTGAAGATGATGATATTGGTGACGATGACATCTACCACGACGACGATGATGATGATGAATGTAACATGATGTATTGATCGGAAACGTAAAATCAGTATTCCAAGATGAATCCCCATCTGACATAACATTGTAAAACCTCGTCAGTTTTCTTTGTTATTTGAATGGCAGTGTGTATCCTAGTCGACGCATGTTTGACGTTCTTATATACAATATAAGTAAAATCATCTTTGAATTTCTCACAGAGCCTTTTTGGTATTTTCAGTGTATTTCTATCAAAATAATACATGGTGAAAGTGAAGTCGAATTCAAAATTGTATGTAATACATTGGTAGGAGGCACAAAATTTGTACCATGCAACATCGGGTAAACAGTTCTAAAGTTAAAAAAATAGTAATTTAAACGGGAGGTAACTCACTGTAATGTAATTGCTGTCTCTTCATTTTGATAACGTCACTGGAAAGTAAAACGTGATTGAACTGTTTTGGAATATATTTTAAGATGAGCTCAAAGAAAGTCAATAACTTTTATTTTTTATACATGCATTCTTCGTAGTCATCAATATTTCAAAACATAATGCTGATTGCTGAAATTAATAAGGCCTCAAGAAATTTAAATTAATGATTTTTTCGAATTTAGGTGACATTTTAAGAAATTGAAATTGTATTTGGCCATTTAAATTCCTAATCCGTTCTTGCTAAATATATGCATATAATTATTCAATTGTTGATATATGTTTTACTTGAATATTGATTTGATTCTTCCTTATTGGGGAATCACTGAAGATTTACGTCTTTTAGACATCAACAGAATATTAATGCGTTTCGGAGAAGATTCCTACCCTTAATACTCTTAATAGTTAAGTTTTTCCGTAAAAGACATTTTCGAAATTTTCGCAATTCTTTACGTTCAAATCTTTGATCCTTATGAGTAGCAATTTTTATAATTGGTTTACGTTGAATTTGCTTCAAAAAGTTTGTCTCTAACAAATATTCAATAATTTCATAAACATTATCTTTTTGTAAAATGTTACGCATATATCTGGAATAAAGCCTTTCTGTTCGGTAGCTTCTTTTCTATAAAGATTAAGGTATAACCTAATACAAATATTCTTTTAGATGTCACCTTTTCGGGAAGATTGCACAATTTACTAAAAATTTACTAAAACAATTTAATTTCCTTTTATCAGTTTCCGATACAATTCTCTTTCTCCCCTGTACAATTTCGCTCATACCTGACAGTGTGGTTTGTGGAAATCCTTGTAGAACTTTGGTGCAATTATGCTGAAACTACTAAAACTAAAACTAGGAAAACTAGGCAACCAAGGAAAGATTTACATTTAATAAAGGAATCGTATTCAAATATATATAACATTGTCCTGTTCTGCGAATCAAAACCCCGAACCTTTTCGAGTAAGCTCTATTATCAACATTTTTATAACTTGTTTACAGTCATAAACTTCTACATCAATTGCAGGAGTCAATAATTAGGACTACTTGTTGGGTCCACTCAGTCTGGAAGTCCAACACTGGCCGGTGATATAACTCTTTTTGCAAACACTCTAATCCATTTGCAAAACGACGCTTGATCTCGATCTCTCTCTCTCGATCTCTCTCTCTCTCTCTCTCTCTCTCTCTATATATATATATATATATATATATATATATATATATATATATATATATATACAGATACTACCTGAAATGAAATTTCACATTTATATTTCCCCTTCACCTTAAAATAAGGACACAATTAACTCTACTTTCCAATCATAAGGAATGTAAACTAGTATATTACTACGTTAAAAACCAATGTGATCAATACTGTGAGTTTTCCCCCGCAAAGTAAATGTTCATTTTGAATATCATCAATTACCGGTGCTTTCCTAAGTTTTAGCTCTTTTATGACATAGACAATTTCTTCACAACTAAATTTTGTTCTGAAGATAGGTTCAGCAGTACGGAATCAGTCCGATTGTTCATGATTTACAAAATATATATATATATATATATATATATATATATATATATATATATATATATATATATATATATATATATATATATATATATATATATATATATATATATATATATATGTAGGCTGACTGCACAGTTAAGAAACATATTTAGCAAAGAGACGAGTTATGTCATCCGGAGCAAACGCTAATTCGCCGTCATATTTTAATTCAAAACATTTGTAATATTTGCCCTTGTTACGTTGTTTGTTGTACAGCTTCCAAAATAGCATAACATCTAATTCGGCTGCTTCATCTAAGTTTTTGAAAGTTTCTTCTTTGTGAACCTGTCTCGCACATTCTTGAGTATTTTGAATTCCCTTTTTGCAGCTTTATACTGCTGGTAAGATTCATGGGCATGCCCTCGTGATCTTTCATATTCCATCAACGTTTTCTTAAAGTATGTAGCTTTATTGTAAGCTTTCTTAACTTCACGTACCAATATGCTATGTGAGGATTCTGTGTGAGGATTAAACTTTTTCGATGTTCAGACCCGAAATGGTACATCCCTCATTACAGAAATTAATTTACTATTGTTGTGTTCTAGTTGTTGGGGTGATTGGGGGAGCGATTCACAATCTGCTTTTAGTAGTTTGGCTACTTCAAGTTGATTTGCTAATAGCTTCTCAGAGCCACATTTAGACCAGGATGGAGACAGAAATGTGGGAAAACCAGGATTGCAATACCCTGTAAAATTCATCACACAACATGATGATCTGAGGCTATGCACGTATCGTGATTTGAAGAAAAAAAATTAGTCAACAACCCAATCTAGCATTCTTCTGTGGCCAATGTATAGTCAAGAGTGAATCTAAATGGCTAGTACTCGTAATTCCGATCTTTATCTAATTTTGACTTAGTCAATGGTATCAAGCCGTTGTTGTCAAGAAATGCACACCATGATAATGTTGATTCACTATATCTGGCATTAAAATCCCCCATGACTATTGTTATACCGTAACACGAATAAAACCCATAGACGAATTCAACTGAATACATATATTCTTGACATAAATTAGGATTTTCGTTAGAGAATGGATGTACGCCAAATATAAATACTGTGATATTTTACTGATCGTAATTCAATACCAATGATACTGTCATTATAGCAATATAATTATTGTAATGCGAAGGCCAAGCTATTTTTGATCATAATTGATACCCCATCTCTTCTTTCGTTTGAGATGAACCTTTTTCAGCATTATCAACTTTTGTACAACACATGCAATCACTATGTAGTTTATCTACAAATTTGATTGTTTTGTCAATTTGTGTTCGCATATCACAGCGATATCACATTCTTATAGATCAAGACAATTACTGACACATAATGCAGAGCACATATTTCTTCTGACATTCCAAGGAAGAATATTGAGACTATTGTATGCAATATACGTTAATGACATTTACATTAACATGTTTTCTATACAATAAATTATATATGTAGATGTACAAAAATCAAAGATGATTACCGCTTGCTGTGATATATTCATTGACTCATAAATGTTGGTATGGCTGAATTTCTGAAGGATTAAAATGTCCGTCCATACCCGAAATATGTTTATTTCCAAAATTACTAAATTCAGATATAAAATGTTAACACCAAGGCTGATTAGCCATTGCTACACATGTCCCGTTTCTGACGTCATAGTGTCACGTGAGCGGGAAGTTCATTAATTTTCGAAATAATCGTAAAATCTCGTATACTTTAGTTGTTGTTTCAGACACCTACAATGATAAGGGAGGTCGTGTGCATCTGTTTGACTGTTGTTTTAGTTATGGGCTTAACGTCATTTTTCAGCACATGATCAAAATTAATTTCCCCTTTCCCAAAAGCAGTCTGATTGGAACACGAGTTATAGTTCAAAGAGCAAAAACAGACATGTATATGTATATATACAGATAAATGGATAGGTAGAAAAGGGATTTGGAAACAGCATTATTTTTGAGAGAGAGAGAGAGAGAGAGAGAGAGAGAGAGAGAGAGAGAGTGTGTTTGTAATGATTTATATATACTCAACTGAATGATTTGTGAACAATTATTTTATCCATTTATTTAACAATTAGTCACCATGAAATCGGCGACATGCATGAAAGTATCACGTTATAACGTAAACAACTGATCGCAAACACAGCTTTTGAGAATGGTTTGAGGACGGTTATTTTGAAAACTTAGTTTTGTCCATTTAAACGTTTCGATAACCATTAAATAGGTATCGGACTCCTGCCAATTATCACGTAAGCAACAGATCATAAAACCGCTTACTACAATTTAGTATCACATCAATCACGCTTTCAACAAATTCCTCTTTGTGGTTATTCGTTATACACCAGTGTATTTTATTTCCAAGTACAATCGTAAGAGACGAATGAGTTTTATTTCAAGTACACTTGTAAATGAAATTTCGGGACTTATATTCTTACAAATTAACATCAACTCAGGATAAAATCGGCGACATGAATCAACACAATCTTTACACAATTACTGCGGGAAACTTAGGACCTGGAATTCGGCGATCCCAGGATAATTATAAATATTACTCTTAAAATCTAACTGATGCATTAAAATTTAAATATTTATTCCTTATTTGTCATATATATTGTTATGTATATTTAATTTGTTTGATTTGTTGGCTTTTCTTAATGATTATATCTTATTGTTCATCATTATTTTGTACTTGACCTTGTCCAAAATCAAGTTAAAAGTGTATCTGACCAGTGAAATTTATTTTGTAAATGACATAATACATAGCTAATATTTCCCCTTAAATCATAGATTAAACATTCAGATCATTATTAATGGAGGTAAACACGTTTATTTGAATTTGAGTCTAGAATATAAGCTTTTCCACCTGGAAATTCCTAAATATGTTGATAACTTGTAATGTTTCAGAGATGTCCGACCTACATCCTCGCTCTGTTATTGTGACATAGCTGTTGTTTACTTGAACAATTACACGTTTTTTGCCTTAACATCTGAAAGAGAATCAGTCTTATTCTTTTGTTCATTCTTTAATTTGGTTTGATTTATTTATGCAAATTATTATTAGCTAGAATTACAAAGTGTTTAATAAAATGTTCTTTTACTGAACATTAAATTGGAATTATAGTCAACTCGGACAAGAATATTTAGGATTATATTATTGAATAATCACAAGACTGTGAGCACATCGCCACACTGCAGACCATTGGCACTTTAGTACGTTCGAGACTGCATGCACCAGAGACTGTTGGCTGTATCTATGTAAATTACAGGTCGCAGTCTCTCCCTATCAGCTACTTCTGCCACAATGCAGTAAAGAATAATGATGATGACAACATGTCCAAGCATGATAAAAACAGAGACAATTGAATTCATTACAACAACAGATGTGCACCATTTACTGATGATGTAATTCGGACCTTTCATTGATACAAGATCCTGCAATGGCATGCCACATTGGAGCTCATGTGTAATTGCATACATGTAATAAGACAAACCAAAGAGCAAAAATATGTCTGTTCCACCATATTGCTTCATGATATTTACAATTTGTCCAACTTCACCCTTGGATTCACCATAATTCACAATAATTATCCATAAAGATATAGAAGTTTTGATATCCAATACACAAGAGAAACAAAGATATTCCAACTGAGCAGCCAGACCAAGCCTATTAGTACCAATATTATGAATGTAGGCACCCACAGAGGTATACTGAATTCTGGTGGAACATACAATTTCTGAAACAAAAGGATAAATAGGAAAATTGCAAGGGTGGCTACAAGAAGACGGGTAAACTGGAAAGTAGACTTTCCAGATACAAGCTTTTCAACACTTTCTTGCAAGCTATTGATGACAGATCCAAATAATAGCAATGGCGTAGCGTAGACATAGAAACATACTAGCTGATTTCTTGCACTATTGATTGTTGCGAGGATCACTAATGAAACTGAAACGAAGACAATTTTAAGGTATAAATATTTGATTATATGCATGACAATATATATATATATATATATATATATATATATATATATATATATATATATATATATATATATATATATATA
>JAECUM010039194.1:0-13196 GCA_016617855.1 Megalonaias nervosa
TGGTCTTGTCGCCCGTTACGAGAAGGAGTTTAATTTTAATTATTTATAATAAAGAAAGTAAATCTCATTACAGACTGCGGTTGCTTCCGGAATCATCACAGTTCAGCTGGTAGAATATGATCACCGTGACGGAAAAGACGCAGACGGCAAATGTTGTGAGAGCATTTGGTCATCAGGTTGTAAAGCAAACGAATGTGATCCATATTTTGATCTGTGCCTGAAAAACCGCACAGATGGGTAAATTCTGATAAATTGTCACTAGAAAGCAATAAAAAATGAATGTCCTAAGTTTGCACTTCTCTTTATGGAATAATTCTGCCATGTTTGAGTTTCGCCTTGTCTGTGTTGTATCCTTGCATTGCTATAACTTCAGCCATCATTCGTTAGAGTGATATGTGTCGCATTTATCTTAAGTAACTAACTTGTGTGACTGGAAAAGGCTTATTTACTGAACAAACAACCTCCTGTTTCCTATATTGTAATTATTTTCTACACAATTTGAGGAAAAAATTAAAACAATAACATAAATAGGAAGCTGGGACTGTTCAGTCTACCCGTTTCAACATGCATATTTTGGTGTGTACGTGTGGAATATTGTATATCTCATTCTTTAACGTAAGAGATTAGCAAACAAAACGTTTCATACCTTAAATATGCTAATGGTGGTTGGTTGATAGGACTCGGGTAACAATTATTCAGTAATCACGAATGTAGTCCCAGTCTAGTTTTAGAGCATTTTTCTTCTCTCCTTTTGGTGGCGATACAAGAGTTATATTTAGACATTCTTGGTATCGATTTAAAGGTAATTGTTTATTCTTTAGAACTTTTGAGTAGTATGGTTGTCTGTATGAATTTTACCGTCATTGCACAGTAAGCAATGAGTCACTGATGCTGATCCAGAAGTGAAATCTGTGACCCATTGTACGGTGCTTTGTTTACAGTACAGCCTCTCAAAATGACAAGAACTTCACTATGAGTTCATCTTTGAAGGCATCTTAGATTAACATATGCTTTCTTTGATAGGGCACAGCGGAACATTCAGAACTAAGAAATAATTGTAGACACTATCTAGGAAAAATAATTCTGTCTGATCTGAGTCCGAATTTGCCTGAGGGTCGAGGAATCTTGATCTGCCATCTGAATGTCGGGCGATACTGAGGGAGTGAGTAGGACGAGTTGGTGACAATGCTGATTTAGTTGCAGATTTGTTAACATGTGTCTCTTTATATTACAGCAAAGATGTGTCAACAAAAAACACGGATAGAACAACCAACGTGGGTCACATTCATTTTGGCAACAATATTGGTACAACCACTAACAACATCGTCTTGAATTTTATGGGACCTCTGGTAAACAACTAAGCTCCAAGCAATATTCTTACGTGGCATTGTTGATACACCAGTAGAATAGTGACTTACACCAATATTTCAGACATGTTTGCTGATTCATTTTAAATTCATAAATTTATCTTTCTGGTTATTTTTCTTACCGTCATGACTGAAATATGTTTATATGTATTCTTAATTTATTTTAAAACTGCCGATATTAATCAGATAAAATTTTTTTACAAATGGTTGAATTGCGACAAAAATTACTGTGAAATGTGATAGACCTGTGATATTCTCGAAACCTGGCTGAGTAAGATATCGTGGCATTATTAAAAGAGTGGAAGAGGTCCTTTTATTAGCAATCTTTATGAGTTGTTTATAACTGTCCCAATCATTTCGACAAGAGGAACCAATCTATTCGATTGACCTGATTCATGGACATTTGGTTTCATTTACGAAAATATCAATTTTTGTAAAGCAAAGTCTGCATGGTTTCTATATTTTATGGTTATTTATGTAGAGTGACTGATCTGAAAGAAAAGGTAATAAACAGTGATTTATCTGTGTCTTTAATATTCAGAGAGATTTGGATCTGAATATTAAAGTGCTTGACAGTGACAGTGATGGAATTCTTGATAAAAAAGATGATCTAATAGAGATTCTTACCCAGAGAGTGCAGTTGTCACCCACCATGTTCTCACAACAACCAGCAACATTTTCCGACCTGCAATTAAACGGTACAAAAACGAGGTATGATTTCTACATTTACCAGTCATCATCATTATCTTCTTCTTTTTCTTCTTCTTCTATGAAAATTCATGACTTATACTTTATGTTCATTGGATATAATTTATTTGATTCCATTATTTGAGAAATATTGTTAGTATTTGTCCAGATAACGACATTATTGAATTCTACTAAACGTTTTTTTTATAAAAAAATATCGTATTTTCACCCTGATTAAAATATTAAATAAATACGTCTTAGAGCTATCAATCATATTTCAGACACAATTAAACATAAACTGGACGAGAACGCACAAAAATTAAAAATCAGTATCTTCTCTTCGCCAGTATTTAATGTATCGTAGATCAATTTTTTTAAAGAAAAGCGTGAAATTTATGGTAGCTCCATTAACAATTAACCATTAATATAGGTTGAGTCTTATATCGAATCTCGCCGTGTCAAAACTTGTACGGATCATAACATCTTAAGTTCTGTTTTTATATTTCAGCATAAGTCTAAGATATCGTGCAGTATGTGACCAGTATTACTATGGTCAGGAATGTGATGTCATGTGCAAGCCACACCCGAACTATTACATCTGCGATGACCACGGCAACAAATTATGTCTTGCAAGTAGGCTTACGCATCCTCGGATTTCTCTGAATTTCTTTTTTCTTAATTTGAGCATAAAGATAAAATGTTCTTGTCACCCAAATATTAGCTAACACAAAAATGTTTAAGGTTGGGTTTCCTAAATATGAAATAAGATATATCCTTTTAAAATAAAAAAATTTCTGAAGAATTCACATAGACATAGACATCGCTGAACCACGACCAAACTTTTGCATCTTTGACGTAGAACGGGGAACCAAACGATATTATAAAGAGGGACTTATTGCATGCATTACCGGGAATTACCTTGCAAACTGATTTGATCTAGATCGACACGTTTTAATTGTATATTGTTATACAGTCTACATAAATTAAGTGAATATTTTAATTTATCTTGCCCACATACGTAAGATCTACTGTGTATCGCCGTTAAAACGATTTTCAGTTTGTAGGATCAAACGCAACATATCGTACAAAACAGATCAATTCGAACCTGTTTTCTTGCGTGAGAGGATCGGTTCCGGTTGGTGTCAATTTTGAACGCTTTAGGGACGTCAGCTTTACTCAACATGGGAATTGCACGAGAGCAGCACATTTCCGTGTTTAAAAACTATATGTTGTAGGTATTTGGCACATAATTAAATACCAAATGATTGATCATGCAAGAATAACGTTATAAGTAAGTAATTGTAGCGCATTATATACCAATTAGTAAATGATTGAATTAGCACTGTTAATTACAACTATTAACTGGACTTCTACCCATTTTGTTTTCAATAAATGTTAAATTAATGACTCACTGAAAAATCAACTACGTTGTTCTGCAGCTATCTACTCTAGTGCAGTTATAAGTAATAATAGTAAATGAGGTTTCTATCTCAGAGACCCCCCTTCCCCCTCCAAAACGCTTTTATGTTGACATTTTAGCAGCTTAAAAATGTGATAAGGCTTTCTAGCATATTTCTGACAAAATGTATTTTGTCAGGGTAAGGGGGTCTCTGAGATAGAAACAGCTCATTTACTATTACTACTATAACCGTCATGTTGAATTTAAATAATTTAAAATAAAAATAATAAAAAATATAAAGTAGCGATGATGGTCGGTCACCATATTTTATGATAATCTTTTTCATACCTGCTGACTCTCATTGGCAGAATATCTGTTAACATACTGTCAATAATACGAAACTCGCGTATTAAATCGTCCATATCATATTTTACGCCTCGCAAATAAGATCGTATCTGATCAAGTAATTTTTTATAAGTGATACTTGCTGTTTTACAAGCATTTTTGGGGGTCTCAAGTCGAGGCTCAATATTTTTACACGCTGTTGAAAGAGAAACACCAACACCAGATATTATTAATAAAAATGGGTTTAATGATGCTCCACTTGAGATTATACCAGAGCTTGTCAAGAGCAGTGGTAAATATGATATTACTCGAAGTATTCTACTGTAATACTTATAACATTGTTTTACGCACCAGAGGTTTTTATGATAAAATTTGTAATATTGCATTAGTGCGTCCACATCTTATTTTGGAATTTCTTCTGAAATATGTTTGAAATCGACGATCTGTTTTTTCATTATACAATATTTGTTTACAATTTTTTATATGATAGTAAAAGTTCCAGTACCAACAATCGAATCAAGAAATTCACGAAACTTATTATTGTTAGGATCAGCTATAAAATCTCTATACTTGTCATAAACATCTGACGAAGTAACATTGTATCGTTCATCTGTTAGTACCTATTTTTTTTAACCAACTGTAAGACTTAAAACACCTCCAAACCATTATTTCAGTATTATACCAATTTATTTCATTTACCAAACCATTACATTCGCTTTCTGTTCTATCGATAAACCCGAGCACCAAGCTTATTTGATCCAACGTAAACTTTTTGAGAACTAGATGTTATCTGATAATTGCGTATGCAGCTATAAAATTTATCAGCATTAATTTTTTTAGATAATTTTTATTGCTCATAATATTTTCTTTTTTAACTAATTTGCTTACCTTTTCTAATAGTTGCTGTAGTGTTGTGTATATATTTTATCGACTTCGATGTAATAATTTAGTAATGACAATTGCCTAGAGCGTTGGAGAGACGGCAGTGGATCATCGTCTACTTCACTTATATTATAGTAAGAGTTAAGTCCCACTGGAATGTGTACTGATTCAACCTCGTTGAAAAACTCTTCTCGCTCAACATCATCGTAATCATCAACTTCCTTGTCAAGGTCTTCGATTACTCTCAGCCATTTGTTGACAATAATTGTATCAAATCCTGGTGAATTACCTATCATTGGTATAATTGCGTTTGAGTACGCTTTTATCATTAACGTTGCATCTGCTAATATATTGATTGTCGTTTATTTGTTTTTCTTCCTGAGATCTTCCACCATAAGCTCGTGCTTTTATTACATCTGATTGTATTATCAAATCTATGTTTTCCTTGTCAAGCTCGAGCAATATTTTTTTTAGCAGGATTTCAACTTGTTTATGTTCTTCAAGACAATCATCAGTATGACAGTATCTGCTTATAATATCAAAGTTTCTTATTGCTTCTATTAGTTGTGGTCCTCGCATATGCATAACACGAATAAAATTGTCTTGAGCTTTTGTTGGAGGTACAATCATTATAATATTTATATCAAAAAGATCTAAAAAAAAATTTCATATTACTGATTGTGTTTGCCCCTTCTGATTTTATGTCAACATTTTTGTACAACATAAATTCCAAAATGCAAGTCCTTGTTAACAGTATTTGCAGCTGACATTATAAAGTATTGCGTTGTTGAGATATACGTGTTTTCTGTATTATACAATATTGCCCAGTCAATATCATCGTTTGATCCTTCCAATCGCCAATTATAAACTTGCCCAACACCAGAATTTAATCGGCGGCGGAAATGAAATTGCCAAATAGCAACTACAAAGGGACATTTGATTTTGATCCAGAAGTTTTTGTTTTCTCCGTTAGTCGTCCATCAGAGAAAGCGTAATGAGGATAATTTTCAGGATAGTATGTTGATGCGCTTACCTCAAACCCAACTCGGGTATCAGTTGCCTTAAAAAGTGTTGGAATATATCCAACATTGTTTTTGGTTCGTTTTTCACCACTAGACAGACTGTCAACATACGCTTTATTTGTCAGATCATTAGGGTTAACTGGAACATATGTCGTTCTTATGTTACCTGACATTGGTCCACCAGATCGTTTTCAATACAGGGTGAGTTCTTTAACTGAGCGTAACTAATAGCGTCGGTCTCATTAGTTAGTGGCGAGGTTGTCGGTAATCCAGTTATTTTGGAGTTATTGCTCATTACAAGGTTACCTGTCATTGTTTCGCCAGCTTTATTAAGCTTGTTATCGTCAACAGATTTTAGTTGCGCATAGCTCACCGCTTGTGTACTATCAACATTTGGTGGTGGATACGCATGTTTCCATCCCAATAATTTTTTTACTCGACATATTATTATTACCTGTGACCGTTCCACCGGTTTTGTCAAGCTTGTTGCCATCCACATATTTCAACTGTAAATAACTTACAGCTTGTGTTTCATTTAAGTTTGCTGGTGGATATGCGATTTCCAAATTTAATTTTTTTCCCTTACATATCCAAGTTACCGCTTAAAGTTCCTCCTGTCAATAGTTTACTATTGTCGACGGATTTAAGTTGTGCATAACTAACAGCTTGTGTATCAACAACATTTCTTGGCGGATAATTTGTTTCTAAATCTAGAACTCCTTGATTTGACATAAATAGGTTTCCTGTCATTGTATCACCAGATCTTTTTAGGTATCCTGATAAATCAATGTTACCATTTGTTATTGTTGTACTTACCGCCGACGAATCTCCTAATGTTGTTCCAAATCTTGAATAATAGTTCATTATTTGTTTATTGTCTGACAGTTTTATATAAACTTAGTTTATGACAATGGCAAAGCTATCGTCGATATTAAATTTTGACACAGAACGGCTGGTGCAACATAAACACAACAATGATCTGCAGATTGTCATTATCTCGTTGTTGGCAGAACTGGATCGGGAAAAGCAAATTTGCTGATGAATTTACTGCTGGGCGATAATTTTAACTACGACAGAGTTTATATTTACACAATTAATCCACAGCAGGATAAATACGAATTATTGAGCGAATACAATAACAAGCTTCGTGATGATCTTGAGGCTGGTGAAGATTTTTTTATTATTAGACCACCAGAGGAACTTATTCCAGTTAATCAACTTGACTCAGATGAACATAAGATAGTTGTTTTTGATGATATTCCACTTAACAATGAAGAGATGAATAAAATAAGATCTTATTTTTCACTGTCACGTAATAAAAAATGTAACTATCTCGCTCAGGGATTTTACAATGTCGATAAATTTATTAGACGAAATACTGGTTGCTTTATATTATTTCCCGGACTCGACAACGTTCATGTCCGAAATATTGCAAACCAGCAATGTGGCGATGTAACAAAATATAAATTTATTGAACTGTATCATAAGGCAACGAAAGATAAATATAATTTCTTTTTATTCGATAAATTTGCACGTGATCCAAAAAATTGTTCCGCTGCTGTATTGAAAAGTATCTAGTGTAAAGTTTTATCAAACTGTTATTGAATAATAATATGGATAAACAAGCAAAGTACAGAAAATATATAGAAGATCTATTTAAAAACAATTGCTCAGTGTCATGCAGAATTTAGGAAAAAAGTTCAAGAATCATGACGTGGACAAGTAGTTGCCACTAAGGAATCAGCTAGAGCTTTGAAACCAGTTACTGAGGCTCTACTTGGAAAACAGCCTGAAACGTTACCGCTATCGGAAGAAGAACTTAAAAAATTTCAGGAAAAAGGTTTACTTGGATTAATTAAAGAACAATAAGAAGCCGCTACTGAAAAAGTTATTGCAAGGTCTGAGGAAGAAAAAAACAGAAGGTTGGCTGAGGCACTTACAGAGTATATGGTTGATCCTGGCAGAAGACAAACTGAGATAGATCGGTTGATTCGTGATCCGTTAGCTCTTGAACGAAGATTATCGCAGACGGTGGCAGTTGGGCCGACGGGAAGAAGGTTGGATGAGATGATGAAAATGATGGAGGATATAAAAAACAACAAGAAATGGAAAGTAAAGCTGATAAAGCTTCAAGGGAGATGTATGAGAGAGATGAAGCTGAGAGAGAAGCTTTTAGAAAAGAGCATGGATTGGATGTTCAGTACAGAGAAATGTTCGATGACGAAGTAAAAAATATAAACAACAAAAGAGATGACGAGTATAAGTCGTTGAACGAAAAACACAATTTCAAGGATTCAAGAGTAAACGAGATTTTAAAGAAAGAATACAACGCTTACGAAAAAATTAAAAAGTTGACGGAGATAGCGGAAGAAAGTAAGAAATATATCATAGAAGTAGTGCTAGAAAATGAAAATTACAGATAAAGTATTAGGAAATTCAGACACAGTATTATCGCCGATCATTACATTAAAGCCATTAATCAAATAAAGCAAAGAAGGTTCACTCATCACCTTAATATTTTGAGCACCAAAGCAAAAGAAATAGATGAAAAACGAATACTGGCCATGCCAGTTGTGGCGCATATAGATGACCCTACTGCCAGACAAACTGAACTAGATCGGTTAATTGATAATCCATATCGAATCACAGAAAGGTTACAGCCAACTGTGACGGAGAGTCAACAAGATCCAGTTATGGCAAGTGAAACAACGTTTGAGCGAACTGCGACAGGGGATATTGTTGGCAATCAAGCGATTTTAGCTCGTTTGAGAGACATTGAACGAGAAAGAAATGATATTCTAAGTCGAGCGCAAGCTAAAATAAAAGATCGGGAATACAATAATTTTTTTTAAAGAATACAATATTAACGTTAATGATATTGAAAATTGGGAAGAAGGCAGATACGATGCTCTAATTGGAAAATTAGTGTCTATTATAAAAGCCGGTGATCGAGTTTATAGGAATATAAAAGAAGCTATGAGAGTCAGAGATCTTTATAAATATGAGGTCGCCTACAGAAATAAAATTATTGCAGGTGTTATTAAGGACGCAGTAGTAACATTTAAAAATAAAACTGATGAAGGAATGAGCTTTCAAAGTTGGCTTGAAAATTGCGATTATTTTCGCCTTGAAAAAGTTGGAACTGGAGTAAGAGTATTTACATGAACAGCTGATATGATCGGCAGATTAATGCTGTTGATATCATCGAAAGAAGCTGGAAATGTTGGTGCTGAAATTGACAGTGAAGTAGTTGATATACTTGATCATCTAAGATCAAAAGAATTACTAACATCCGACGACTATGAAATTTTACACCGCGATTATAATTACGTAATTTAATAAATAAAGATGTCAACAACATTATTACTCGACTCTAGCACCGCTGCAAAAAATAGCGCAAATTCTTCAGTGAATTATATTGCACCAATACAACTGGATCCTGAGGAAAAATATGAAATTGGACTAATTTCCTGCATGGCGTGGCATTCTATGGCTAACGTAAAAACTAATGTTAACGATGAATTTGCATTTCAACCGAAATTGTCGTCGTGGATAAGATTTGCAATTCCACAAAGCGCCTATAATATCACTGATCTAAATAAAACAATGCAGACGCTGACAACTTTGAGCTGACATCAAATTTAAACACGTAACGCGCTAGAATAACATTAAAGAATCATATGATGATCGATTTTTCATCGCCAGCAAGCATTGCGTCACTGCTGGATTTTATCATCGACGGTACGGATCAAATACGAAACAAACTGTAACATATGACGGTGATCTGCCAGTAAATGTAATTGACGTAAACACCATATTAATAAATTGCTCTATTGCAGCTGGATCTTACTCAGCTAAAGGCAGTAAAGGACAAACAATATACAGTTTTTCGCCGGACGTTCCGCCGGGTTCACTTATGCAAATTAATCCACGGCAGGTTATTTATTATCCGCTAAATGTTGAAGATCAAATAACAGAAATAAATATGCAATTGACGGATCAGTCTGGACGACAACTTGATCTTAACAATGAAGTTGTTACTTATTACCTACACCTACGAGCGCAATAGAGTTTTGTACAGCCTCGTTGTATAACATGAGACAAAGAAAAAAGTTTACAGAAGAAAAATAGTTGGAGGACTTTTAGGAAATATATTTACTAAAATTATTGAAAGTGCTCCTGGAATAGCGCATAAAGTTGCGCCAGTTGCACTGGACGCATCAAAAAGCCTTTGCGACCGGAGCTGCATATGCCGCTGGAAATGCAGTGGGACATAAAATAGCTGATAAAATAAAAGGCAACAGGCCAGAAAGAAAACAAGTTATATCAGAAATCGCACCGACGGAAGAAACTAAACGTGCAATGATAAGGACAACAAAAAAACTTTTATCGCCAAGAGGAGAGCAATTTATACAAAAATTAATATCAAAGTCAACAGCACTAAATTTTATATAATCTAATGAATAAAAAATGTATGTTAAAAGTTACCTCGACTTGGCGGAGACCGATGACGTAGATGATACAGTAACAGAATTTGAGTATGTTGAATATCTCGACGAAAATTCTAATGAGCCTAATAAAGTTGGCGTTAGAACATTTAATACACGCGACGAAGATGTATTTCTTTTGCCTCATAAAGCAATGTTGGAAGTTCGTGGTTAGATTATGACAATAGCTAACCCACCTGCTGCAATTGCAGCTGGAGCAGAAATAGCTCTCATAAACAACGGTTGGATCCTATTTAAAGGTGCCAGGTATCAGCTAGCTAATCAAACAGTGGAAGATATTTCAAGTCACCTACAAGTTGCAAGTACAATACTAAGTATTATTTCGTTTAGTGACGATTACTCTAGATCGACTGCAACTAACATGATGTGGTTTAAGGACACTGGAGCTGGTGCAGCTGCGCCAGGTGAATTTATTTTAAGAGGAGCATTAGCGCACGGGGCTGATGCAGCTGCAGATGCTGTAATTGTAAGAAATTTTCTTATTGCTAATGCTGTCAATTTTGATATAGCCCCACCAGTTGCAGGCGCTAACGCAGACGCTACAAGAGTTTCACTTACTGCTGCTTGTAATAATCTTGGTATAACGCCACCAGGTGCAGCTGCGGACGGTGTTGCAATGTTAGACTTGATTAATGACGCAATTAGCGTAAGAAATATACGTTACAATGATGGTTATGTTAGGAGAAAGGCATTTGCAGCAGGATCACGTCAAATTACAATGATGCTGCCATTGAGTACAACATTTGGATTTTGTCGCGATTATAATAAAGTGTTTCGTGGAGTTAAACACACACTTATTTTAGATCGGGCAGAACAAAATGATTGTTTACTTCGGGTTGACGGCGCCGATGTACAATTTATTATAAACAAGCTTGCTTTATGGATGCCACGAATAACACTGTCATTCACAAAAGCAATAAAATTAAATGATATGCTTAGAGATATACAAGGAAAATTTATTTTCAGCAACATACAATATATCAGACTGCAGTTCCAAATACTACCGACTACATATGGCGCGTCACAACAACGTCAAGCGAGCAACTACCAGAACAATTATTTGTTGTATTTCAGCGACAAGCGCGACGCGGTAACCAGCAACAAAATAACTCAATATTTGATAACGCTGATGTTAGGAGAATATACGCCAGGATAAACTACAAGCAGTATCCGGAACGAGCGATAGAATGCAATTTCGCGGATGACGCTAATAAAGATCTTACTCGACCGTATATGTATCTTATGGACGCAGTGCAGAAATATCAGGACGTTGGAGATGGATCTCAAATATCAGTAGAGGAATTTCGTACACTTTATCCGATATTTTATTTTGATGTTAGTAAACGCAACGAGCGAGGTGTTGATTCGACAGCTGATATTGAAATTACCTGGACATTAAGTATGGTTCCAGATGCGTTGTACGTTTATGCGCTGGTGATCAGCGACAGATTTATAACAATTGATTCTGTCGGAGGTAAAATGAAAGTCCAAGTTTAATATAACTCTCTTGATATATGACAAAATACATCGAAAAAGAAATATATTTGACTGACGGTCAAGTTAAAAAATTAGCGGCTGCCATTGCTAAGCATACGCCGGTATCACTAAAAATTAATTATCGACAACGGGCGGTACTTGAACAAAATTAATGCTAACTAAAACACAAATAAATACCATCGCGGTAAACCGTTTGTTTTAAACCTAAGCGCGTCACAAATAAATGCGGTGGGAGGCGGTTTTCTTGGTCCGGCAATAGCCAAAACGTTAATACCTAAAATTTTGTCCGTACTTGGTACATTAGAATTAGCAGCAGCATCTGGCTCAGTACCTGCCGCGACATAAAAGGCAGTCTCTAGAGACGGTATAAAGAAATTTTTGTCTAAAACTTTAATATAAAGCCCCGACGAAAGACAGCAAAAGGAAAGACAACAACGAAAAAAAGACGCGATCGCGAAAAAAAAGAAAAAAAGAAAGAAAGGCGGATTTATAGGACCATTACTTGCGGGAGTAGCGGGAAGTCTGTTGCCCAATCTGCTGCGAATAGGTTGAGGACTAACATTACCAGGAACACGCCCGCGTTAAGTAACTTCGATATACTTGATAAGTTAAAAAAATATAAAAAATTTCTACGGAGTTTATTCCAAAGATGAGCTTGATATTGCACCAGCTGGTGGTTCGTGTGTGATAAATATACAAGATTTTAACGACGGATCTGGCACACACTGGGTAGCCGTTTACAATAACAACTATTTTGATTCATTTGGAATTCCTCCCAGTGATGTAGTAAAAAAATATATCAACAAAAAATATAAAATAATAAATTATTCGTCTAATCAGATTCAGCCAGTTGGAACATCAGCTTGTGGATACTATTGTATAATGGATATAAAACAAATGTCCCAGCCGAAATTCAATTTTTTGAAATTTATTTTACAGTTTGACAATCAACCTTCTCACGTTAATGATGAGAATCCAATTAATTTTATCTAAACTAAGGAATATGTCAACATATTGTCTCAAATGCAAAACTAAAACAGAAAATAAAGATGAGACAACAACCCCTCCCCAAATAATAGGATAATGCTAAAAAGAATTTGTGCAATCTGTGGAAAAAGAAAAAGTATGTTTTTAAAGAAATTATCCGGAGCTGGAATGTGCGGCAAGGTTATTTAAGTAGATGATTAATAAATAATGATATTCGAGTGTGATTGTGATAGAGATCTCTGTCTGTAGCAAAATAAAATTGTTACGTACTGTCAGAAATGCAACAACAGAGAAATAATTGGAACAGGTATAGATATACATAGATTAATTGGCAAGTTACCAAAAGCAAAAGGAGGTTGGACATTATCAGGCCATAAATACACTGGACCATACAATCCGCTAGATAAACAACTAGATGAAAATGATAATCCGCTGCCCGGACAAGAGCCTTATAATCAAGTTGATGCAATAGGAATGCGTCACGATATCTGCTACCGTGATA
>JAECUM010039195.1:0-25893 GCA_016617855.1 Megalonaias nervosa
TATGAGTGTTGGCAGATATATTTGTGTTTGTATGTAATACATTTATATATATATGAATAGATATTCAGGACATTATAGCAGTTTTTCATTTTTTACCTCAATGAATTCATTTTTTGGACTTTTACATTTTTTTTAGTAACGGCCACCACAGTAATAATTTGCCTGTGATTGGACTACAAATTTATAGAATTTCACAGTAATCAGTCTAACAAATACCACATTAATTACCTGTGATTTGGCTACAAATGCATGAAATTTCACAATAATTAGTCTAATGACCCACACATTAATTTGCCTTTGGACTACAAATGCACGGAGTTTCACAATAATCAGTCTAATGACCACCACATTAATTTGCCTTTGCACCACATATGTGTGGAATTTCACAATAATCAGTCTGATGACCACCACATTAATTTGCCTTTGCACCGCAAATGTGTGGAATTTCACAATAATCAGTCTAATGACCACCACATTAATTTGCCTTTGGACAACAAATGCATTGAGTTTCACAATAATCAGTCTAATGACCACCACATTAATTTACCTTTGGACTACAAATGCATGGAATTTCACAATAATCAGTCTAATGACCACCACATTCATTTTCCTTTGCACCACAAATGTGTGGAATTTCACAATAATCAGTCTGATGACCACCAAAGTAATAATTTACCTGTGATTTGGCTACAAATGCATGGAATTTCATGCACATGTTCAAGTTTTAAGTGTGAATTGTTGGTACAAATCTTATAGATGTAATTGCAGACTTAAATAATCAATAAATTGACACAAATGTTGATCAGAAAGTATGAAAGTAATGTTTAAACTGTTTTACACTGGTTTCTAGATAGATAAAAGACAGAGTTTAATAGTGTGCTCAGAACAGGAAATCATTTATATCCAGTGGGGATGGGTTGAAGATGCCAAGTTGAGAAAGGTAAAGTTGGCTTTAATTTCTTTGCTATTTGGTTTGACATGACAAGCAGTGTAGCAGCTGTTTAGCTTTTATACCCCCCCAGGCATGTATCCTGACAATAATGTCTTTCTGTCAGTCTGTTCCTAAATGTTTTCTTTTCCAGATAGTGACTCTCAAATGCGTTCAATATATTTCAACCAAATTGGAGCACATGTGAAGCAAGTTCAATAGAAATGTATTTTGATGCTTTTCTGCATTTATTTTTTATGTTACTATGGAAACAAAGTGCAGCATATGTAGTATATAAATTAAGCATCTTGCACAATATGGCAATATCATAAGTAGTATAAAAATTTAGAGTACTGGACCTTCTGGTACTTTCAATAGGAGTCTTTTCATAAGAAACAGACCAGGTGGGATATGTCATTTTTAGCTGACTTTTGTTTTTTGAGAATTCACCAGCTTTTTTTTTTTTTCAGTCATCTGAATTTTCAAACATGACCTCCAGCATTTTACTTCTGAGTTTATATGCATAATAATCATTGGACTGACTTAGTGATGATTAGATCTAGACAGAGCTAACACTAATTGAATCCGGCTATTATCATAAATTCTCCCCTTACATTATCCTTTGTTTAAAGACAGTCAGATCTTGTATTTGATTTCATGGCTTTTTTGAACTGATTGCTACAACCCTTGACTAATGTGTTACATATACAAACCCTGCTAAGATAGTAACCAATGTTTTTTCTGTCATTTCTTTACAATTCACTGAAGTGTTTATTTACAGTATAATATGAATTACTCACAGTATAGAAGAACAATTCAGGAATAAAAAATCCTTGATCAGAAGCCATTGTTTTGGCAGTATGTATTGAGTAATACATACAGATGAACAATACACTGAATGATTGTCAAGAAGTATAAAGACATATACATATATACAGTGGTAACTTTAAGACTTTTACAATATTGATTAGGAGTTGTGGATCAGTTGGACATCATACCAGCCTTGTTTTACTAGAAATAGACCTTTAGAACTAGTATTGTGTTATGTGGGATTCATATATACAAGATTTTGTACAAGTCATGGATTCATTCCAGTCGAAAATGTAAAATGTTGAATTTATAGTGATTCCATTTCCATTTTAATTTGGAATAGGTTCATTTTGAGATATTACCTTCTTGCACGTTATTATCTAACATTCTCGACACCCCCGGTCAGATGGAAATATACAGTTTGACCATAAATCCCCAGTAAAAGAGTTACATGATGTGAGACATCTAAATTTATGTGTGTGTGTGTGAAACAACTTTTCAAGGCATAATGGCATAGAATAATATTCAATCTGATGTCATTGAAAGTCTACCAAAAAGAAGTTGCCACAAAAATCAAAGAAGGAGAACAGAGGTTGATCAACAATATCCTATCTCAGCCTAATAGGAGAGAATTGGTTGGTGTGGATACGTATCTGTATATAGTACCACTGCATCACCATGTTGACCTTTTACATACTTTCGTTCGACTTAGGGAGTTCGCTACTGACATGAAATAATATATTAGTTGTGGATTTTTACACCATATGTTTGAGGTTGCACAAAGTTTTCTGAAACTCCACAAGGACACTCAGTTGTCAGGTGACAATTTCTTTCCATTACAGACTAATATTTTTTCAAGGCCAAAGAAAAGGACCTGCTTGCAGATTTTACAAAAGTTTATACTTAACCCTGTAATTAGTGGTGCAGACTGCATGCAACTCTTCATTTCTTTCTAGTGGTAATTATAATGCAGTATATCTCAATCCATGTAACAATAGTTTTGTGTATGAGCTTTTATGTCACAGACATGGCCCTTGTCTTTGAAAAACCTGGGAATTGAAGAGGAAGCAACAAAAATTTACTTTTCATTAGGCCTTCTATGTCACTAAAATGGCCCTTGTCTATTAAATACATGGGAATTGAAGAGGAGGCAAAACATAAATTTACTTTTCATTAGGCCGTCTATGTCACAAACATGGCCCTTGTGAATGAATAACCTAGGAATTGAAGAGGAAGCAACATAGAAATTTGCTTTTCATTAGGCCTTCTTATTGAGGAGTTATTGTCTAGATAATAGGTGAGCTTTGATCTTCCGATTTCATTTGAAATCATTCGCTGTTCCAATATAGTGACACCAGTAGTATAAAATGAGCAAAGAGAGAATGTATTTCAATATCACAGGGTGCCATTTAGCTTTAAATTCTAATATTGATGGTGTTTGTTCAGTTTTCTATAACTGGAAGTTTTTGTTTACCTAGGGTCCATACTTTTTTTTTATTGTTTAGCTGAGACTGATGTAATCCTGACTACTGAGTATTGAGAGGCAAGTTCACATAGATTGCAAATTAATTAATTCATACCCATACATGTAGGATCTAATTACCTTTCAACATATCTGTGTATTTGGAGATCCAGTTGAAGGAATTAAGGTGCTGGGTATACACTTTAATGTGGACAACTAGCATCAGATTTCCTACAATACTGTAAAGGTATACTTGATACATTTCTTTTTTCATATCAAGATCTGATGTTTGTTTTCATTTGGATATATATGTTGTTTTGTATGTGGTCTTTTAAAAATTTTGCAACATAATTCCTTTATAAGGTTGATCTGGCAAAGAATTGTTGCCTGTATTCCCAGTGAGTTGACATCCGTCTTTGTTGGGGTTTGTTTTGGTCTGTTAAAAACCGTTAGGGCTTTTGCAAGCAACATTTAAAGCTTGAATTCAATACATGTTCAATAAATAAATCACTGATGTTTGCAGATCGTAACCATTGGCCATGTTCTTGTAAAGGAAAAGCTATGCTTCATGTACGTGCTATATTTATTACTAGTGCCATAGTTGATGCTCCATTCAGAAACACTTGAAAATTCAAGACATGCATCGTATCAGATCAGTATTCCTGCATGCAGCCTTTTTGGTTTCTAAGGATTAACACCATCTAGCTCCTAATACTTCAATTGCTGGTGGTTAATTTTGTGTAATAATCATTTTATGGAGTCTTCTTTACACACAAGTGAAATGGTTTGCATGAACAACACATATACCTTTTGAGTTGGAATGACGTGTCCTATAAAGCACATACAGTGACACTTTGGGAATCCTCCAATATATTCCAAGATTCAGTTATTTCATGGTTCAGGGTAACCTTGCTTAGCTCTTGACAGAAAGCCTATAAGGCTGCAGTGTTTCACTTGGAACTTGTGGCATTTTGCATGGTTATATATCAATTGCTCTCCATGATTGAGGATTAACTGCTGATAATTAAAATGGAATGACTGTACATGTCTGCAATTACAAAAGATCAACACAACATTGTAAATACATGTTACCATACCTTTCGTTTAACCTAAATGCTGAGTACTAGGGTGACATTCCTGGTCAGGCTAGTTGATTGCCATTTAACCAATTTATTCAGGCTTTGTTGCACTTAGAATGGTTTTCTCATCATTCATGCCTGCTCGAAGACCAAGGACTACAATATCCTTGCTGGCTCAGGGCAAATATAGCTCTCTTCGTTATATCTACGGAGCACGTGGCTACATCACTTTACTTGGTCAGACAGAGTATTTAGACTTACAGAAGAGCCGACCTGCAAGCACAGCAACCTGTCGCAACTGGAGGACTAGGTATATAGTTATCATCAGTACTTTGTTATAAATAAATAGTCAGTTGAATACGACATATTTTCCTATACATCTTTCATTTCAGTTTGGGAATACCCATCACTGCATATTAAACCAATAGACAAGTTTTACAATTGTCAGTGAAAGATAATATGGTTATCACATTATCATGCTGATTGAAAGTGAGGTTTAGGGTGTATGCCTTGTGTACATGTACTAAAGACAGTGGGGGACTATGATAACCAATCAGCCAACTTTACTCTGTATTGGACATTAATTTATCCTAGATTGTGAGAAAGCCTTTGAAATCAAATTGAAACTAAATATGCAGAAAAAAGTCTAAGAATAAATATGTTCTGCTAGCTATACAAGGATGTTCTTTCAAGAATAATAATAATATTTGATCATCATCATAAATCAGATGTTCTCAAATTGTTGTATGTGGACCACTGATGGCCCATGAACTCCATTTAGGTGGTCCACAGAAGGGTTGTGAAACAGTAAAGAATATTTGTAAGTTTTTGTTTTTGTATGTAGCGCTTTTATGCAAAGCGCTTTACAGTAGTTAGCAAATGGTACAGTCTACATTAAGAAAGATCATTAAGTGGTGTGCCAAGTCCCTCTGCAGTTTTCAAGCGGGCTGCACAAAATAAGTTTGAGAATCACTGCCATATATGATTTCCTCAATCAGACTTTCATGAGCTGTTTGACTTGTTGATGGGGAATGGAATACAGAGAGAGAGAAATCATTGGTCTCTACTTTGAGAAACTGAAATTTTCTATTCATTCTTTATTGAAGAATGGATATCAGAGAGTGTGAAGTATAGAACGAATAAAGAAATAAAATGTTTGAAAGTAAAAGTGATTTTCTCATGATAACTTGACAATACAGAGTGATCATCATTTTAGTCACTGGCAATATTTTGTATGGACCTGTGTGTTCCCCTTTATTTACTTACTTTATTTGTCATATTAAATAATAATATGAATCTATAATAAAGGAAAATATATGGTTTATATAATAATTGTATATCATTATTTTAAATGCAATCTCACTAGCCAAATAAACATATAAACAAATGAAATATGTTGCACTTTTACCAGGGGGTGGGGTGATATAATGTTTTGATACAGTCTGGGAAAAGTATTCAGTATTGTTGTCTGCCTAGTCATATTTGTATAAAGGAGGATGAAAGGGCAGATAAAGCAGTCAGAACTGCCCTGCAGTCACCCATTTCTGAATAGAAGATTGCATATACTGACTTGAAATATTGTATAAATCAGCATATTTGTAATACTTAGGAAAGAACTTATTCTATCACAGGATTTTGTTTACATGGGGATGAACTTCCTCATGAACCAGAACTTTGTCCAGGTTCCTCTGGATGGGAGAGATCATATTCTGGCACTCTTAGAGGTGCTATGTGCAAAAATTTCATTGTCTGCTCACGTTTAACTGTCCCTATTGGTAACCTTGATCTGGTTCCCCTAGGACATCTCCATATGCAACCTCTGCAGTTCCTCCTTCTCACAAGGTGGAAACCATTCAGAAATTCTCTGTCAGCCTTGATCCCACAAGGACCAGTTTTTGACCTCTATTTGCACTGATGGATGAATCTGGACTAATTCCTGACTAGGTTCCCCATGCATGCACCAGACCCTCACTCCCTGTCTGTTTGCTGATGCATCAGATTCTTTTCGGAGCACTCATTGAGAGCCAGATGGTGTATTTCTTCAGGCTTTTTGGACTCCAACCAAATCAGCCTTTCATATCAACAGCCTAGAAATGAAAGCAGTATCTCTTGCTTTGCAAGGGTGCATTGAATGAGTAAGGGTTGATACATCATGGCCTCCTCAGACAACACATCCATTGTAGCATATCTCCAACATTCGGGAGGTATGCATGCCCCTGTATCTCAAATGTCAGGGAGGCACATCTGCCCTTTCTCTTTGTATGGAGGTCTGGAACCTTCTCCACTTTGCCACATTAGAGAACATTACCCTCTTCAGTTTGCCACATTCTGGGATACAACGTATTTGTGTAGAGCCCATCCAGGATGAACCTTGTATGATTCTCCTGCCTCAGACTAGGGAGCATGGGTAGTGTATACCTTCAGCCTCCAGTGGGATCAAATATTTGCTAGCTACTTCCCTCCATTTTAAATGCTGCCTTAAGTTCTGCAAAAACTCAGAAATTCCACTGCTCAGATCTTTCACCTCACCCCATTATAGTCCCAGCAATCATTGTTCAGCAATCTTCCAGACCTATTAATTTATCAACAAAGGTTTCTACCTCACAGGAGGGATTCTGTCACAACACTGCGGATCCTTACACAAGAGCCCAGAGATTCTCCACCTTAATGCTTGGCTCATCTCAAGTGATCTCTCTGCCAAAAGAAGTATTTGAGCCAAGTTGCATCAGGCCATGAGAGCTTCTACATCAAAGGTCTATGATACTAGGTGGAGGATCTTCTGTGATTGGTGCAGTAGGAAATGCATTGATCCTAGCTGTCCCACTAACCTCTGATTTCCTTTTGTTCCTGCTTGAGAACAAAAGATATCCAGTATCTACTATCAAGTGCTATAGTGCTGCAATTTGCAACAAACTTAAAAAATTCTCGCAGGGCACGGCAATCAGTTTGGATTAACACTTGCTGATCTTGTTAAGTATTTTGAGCTGCAGATACCTGTCTCCAGCTATCTTATGACCAAATGGAATCTTTCTTGTGTTTTTTGGTGTTTAACCAAAACTCCCTATGAACCATTGAGTGAGGCCTTCTTTCAGGACTTCATACTCAAGACTTTGTTTTTCCTCCCCCTAGCATCTGTGAGAAGACAGTGAGATTATGCTTTGTCTATCGACACTGGCTGTCCATGAGGTTTGATCTGTTGCTGCCTCATGGGCCTACCATAATCACTCCTCCTTTGAGGACATGATGAAGACATTATTTTGGCAGGTCCATAGTGCATTCTCCTCCTTTTACTTCTACAATTGTTAGCACAAGAAAGCATAGGTTTCCTTTTCTCTGGGAACCATTGTTGCGGCACAACATTTGGCCCAGAGAGAGAGACTGAACATTCTATAACATGGAACTCTCTCTCATTGGTGAGTATATTCTGTTTTCTCAGGTTGTTTTTTTTTTATCAGTTTAACAGGAGCATCAGCCTACCTACCTAACTGACAAATTCAGCTTTGGAGTAGTGATGGTAAGTTATTGCTGCAATTAAAATGTAGTTACTGGGGGGGGGTAAAGTAATTTGAATTTTGTATATACTCCATACTTATCTGTCGCTATTGCCAATGCCCTCCTTCCACTCAGTTGTCATGTCTTGGTGTAATTGCTGACTATGAAGAAGATGACCATTTCATGCATATACCATGTCAGATGGACAGTGAATTTTTTGGTCTGAAAAGTAAGGCTGCACAATAGCAGAGGGTGGTTATTGCATAATTAAAGTTAGTTCTACCATCCCAGCCCTGACCTGACTAAAAAATATTTCCCTGCTTATGGGGATTTTGGGTGGACAAGAGTTGGTACAGATATGAATATAAATGTGCATAGTAGCCATTCATTCGCCATTGAGTTTTTATCAGCATGCAAGAATAATGGTAGGACTTGACTTGGAAGCATGATCAGCCTCCTGTACTCAGCATTTTCCATTTTAAACCTACAGTTGCATTACTGTATTTACTAGTGTATAAGTTCAGTTAAGCATTAAAGAACATAGACACTGATCAGGATCTGTGATGTTTGTTTACTGATTACTCCTAACGAACTGCATAGACCCAGATATACCAGTGAATTATGCAATGGTAGATCTGGGTGTGTGCAGTTTGTACTTAGGGTTTACTTGTAAACAAGTATATATGGTATATTTCAGCAAAACAACAAATTTCCTACTTCTTGGACAAGCTTTAGATTGTGATTTATGACACTTTTGTGACAGTTCAAAGCTCACATGGAAGCCATGCAAGATCATTTTGCCATATAAATGTAAATTACTTTTAAATAATTGACAGTTTTGATTAGTATTTTACAATTGTCAGTATTGATTCTTACAATGTTATTGTGTGCAGCCAGCAAATTTCATTGTTTATTATGATCTTTCTGATCACTTTTGTTTATTGTAAAAAAAAAAAAAAAAAAGAACACAACTGGGAATTGGGGTATTGCCTGGATTTCCAAATACTTTGTCATGTGTGCAATATCTCTGCACAAAGCTATCTTCCTCACTAATAGCTACAGACTTTGTCTAAGGGAGACAACTCTTCCACCAATGGAATTCCCAAAATATTATTCCATCATTAACTGCAATAGTGATTGTTCCCCCTGATGAGCTCATGTATTGATCATGGAATTTTAATATGCTATGAACTGGTAATATCCTTTCTTGAAGAGGAGTTAGTTTCCTAAACTGCATACATTTAAATACAGACAAAATAAGTAAATAATAATGCTGGATTTAAAATAGGCACAAATAATCAAATTAATTTGCACTATAAGGAGTCATAAAAATAGTCAAAGCAGTCTACATAGGTACATAGCAATCTATTATATATAAAGGCCAGACTTTTTTTTACAAATCACCCCTATAAACATAATTTTGTGCACATTTAACTATTTATAAAGGTCACCTGCTCATAAAGGTCAGTTCTGCCAATCTCATGGCTGACCTTAATTGACAGGTTTGACTGTAATTTTCTCTCCTTTCATCCTTGTTGATTTGCCTGGTCCTGTAGATTCACTATATAATTTCTTCCACAAATTAACATATTTAAAATATCGTTGGTAGCTCATTTGCTGTAGCATCAGACTTGTAATCAAGGAGTCAGATGTTTGAGGTTTGATACCAGCTTTGGTCAGGCCTCAGATTGAATAAATCGTTCAACTCCTGTTTTTTATTCTTTTTTAAGTGAAAATTTTGTTTCTTAGTGTACAGTTTTGAAACTTGGAGATTTACTATCACTAGTAATGAATGATGTCCAGCTTTGGAAAGAAGTTTCATGAGCAAGTTAATGTAAAATCTTGAGGAATAATTATTAGAAACTGAGTGAAACAGGGTCTTGGTGCTTTATTCATAAAGAAATCTTAAACGAGTGTATGTTAAAACTCAATTATCATCCCCCACCTTTTTACAGATGTGGTACTGGTAATATTCAAATTTCTGTCAGTTTATCCTACCGAATAACATTAAAGCCTTTTAAGATCGAAAGGGATGGCACTTGGTATACTTATGCATCATCCTTAGAAGGTGTGTTTACATGGTAAAATAAAGTATGAAATTATCCAATTTGCTTTGATCTTTTGCCACCTAAACTTTGCCCTCTTTGCTCACAATAATTTTTTCCATGAATATGTACATTATTGTAATAAGTGTTTATCAACGTGCTAAAGTAATCCATTGAAAACATGGTAATATTTGAATACCTGGTCAGAGGTCGATGTAACTGCTAGCCTGCCATCCCCAAAGCCTGTGGGTTTTGAAGAGGGCCAGTTAATGTTGACTGTCTCAGATCCGCAGAGGCTGTTAAGTATTCCTAAAGTTATTTTTATTCATTGGAAATGTCAGTTTATTTTCTTCAGTGCTTGTTAAATTCCATATGATCTGGCCATATTGGCCAAATGGATAGATCTGTGTCAATTCGAACCCAGACTGGTTGACCTCAGAAAAGTTGTACCATGGAATTTTCTGTTCCAGATCTTGCTCTTATTCAACAAAAGTGTTCACTTATTATCTACCAGAACTTATTATAGTCCCATTTATTTCTAAATGATTTTTCATTTCAAACTTATAAGTTGATAATTACATGCCAAACTCAGTATTTTTACAAACAACCCCCCCCCGCCCCACCCCCAATTTTGTTCCATTTTTCTCATTATTCAACATCAATAATATGTTACACTTGTGGCCATCAGTGATTTTGCATACTATTCTGACCCGTTAGGTGCAGTCCGTCTGACCTATTGGGTCTTTCTGTTGACTTCAGGGTGAGGCAGGGACCAATGGTATACTAATTAAAACACTAAGTCATATTGTAATCTACTGTTTATATACAAAATACACACTAGTTCTGTCCACCTCTCCAAATTCTACACTACTGTTTATCTACATTGTTTCTCACTATACTTGTCCACACAGAATATCTATCTATCACTCCATTATGTCTATTAGGTATCCTTTCTCTTAACTCCCCATCTCGTATATCTCTGTCTGATTCTTATTTCCAACTACATCTTATCCCTGCTGTCCTTTTTTCTTTCTCTGCCCTCTTTCTGCTTTTCTTTCTGCTTTCTGCCCTTCTGCCTTCTCTGCTTTCTACTCCACACTATATCTTGTATCTATCTATATACGCATATCGTAATCCCACACCCTTTCCCCACATACAGAATATGATTGGCTAACCATTACTAGATGAATGACAGCTCCCTTCCCCCTGATCATACTATAACTATATGATGCTGAAACAGCAGGAATATGACCCAGTTATCCAGATATGTCTTGATACTGACCTGTTTACCCAGATTTGTCAAAGCCTTCCTGAAACCCAAAAACTTTCCTTGTTATTGATATGTTCTCACACCCAACTTACAAATGGTTTCTATGATGCTGACCTAGTTACCCAGACTTATCATTGCATCTCTCACATCTGTCTCTGAAATTCCCATATTCACACACCCAACATATTACTAGTTAGAAACCTGATATTGGTACTGCTATATATTTTACTTTTTCCCACACTAAGATCCATTTTGCCATATGTACTAAGAATCCCTTTGGTCATATTATGATAAACCTTGATGTTGTTTTAAAATAGCAAATTTTTGCTACCTGAAAGTGTCTTTGGCTATTGGTGACTTCTGCCATTGTTAACATCAAGAAAGACGTGAACAGATATGCTGTAAAGAAAAATAGTAAGCAGATGTATTTCATTAGGGGTTGCATGAAAGTTAAGATTTTGGGGTATAGAATTAAACATTTTTAATATGTGGAGTCCTACACTTCATTTGCAACACATTTACAGGTTGTGTTTTCTACCACATTGGAGTCCTGTCACAGCTCAGTATCTTATGTTATCCACCAACTTACTTTCATTCTTTAACTTTCAAGCTGTTTGAGTTTAAGGATGGAACTCGCTAAACCTTTACATCATCATTAAAAGGTGCATCACATGCATTTCGACTCAGTGGTCTTAAAATAAGTAATAGAAAAGAATGAGAAGCAACAAGCTTTTTACAGTTTAACAAATAATTTATTTCCCAAGAATGCAAAGTTAAACCTGTCACTAGGAAATGTATTTTATTCCACACTGGGGTCCTATCTGCAAGGTCAAGGCTTCATGTAAATATGTTAATGTTTATTTTGGTTCTGCTTAATATGCAAGCTTTTTGAGGCACAGGGTGAATCACCATACACTGATGCTTCTAAGTATGATGGCACCTTGTGTATCACAGTCAAGGTTCTGTCTTCAAGGTCAAGGTTGCTGATCATTTTTTAAAAAACCTCTTTTCTGTGCTTTTACTCCATTACCCTTTGAGATAGGAACAACATGAAACTTGGCTATTTTCCATGCCTTCCTTGTAACTGTCACAAAGGGTAACGATTTAATTTCTTTTTTGGAAGGCTTGACCATGGTAGACAAGTTTACTGACTTTTACTTGTTATTTCTTTTATACAGCATTTCCTCATTATAGCTCTGCTGATGGGAGTTCTAGAGTATATACCATATATATTGCCTTATAGTGATACTGCCTTATAGTGACGTACATTATTCATATAATTTTACTATTACATAATAAAATGAGAAAAATGACATTACCTGCCTTATAATAGGAAATGTTTTAAATAAGGGCCCTATAATGAGGGAGTGCTGTAACAATTATTATAAAAAATTATGCAATTTCAATGAAATATGAATAGGAGACATCTTCATTTTGGAGAAATTGTAATTATGACAACTTCTACAGTATATGCAAAATTAAAATCTATCATTTATTTGTTTTCAAAATCCTTGAGATTGTGTACACAGTTGGGAAGTTACAGTGACTGGATTTATGATCCTCAGTGGTCTTTTCTGAAACATAATCTGATTATTGTCTTCAATTAGTGATTACACTTGATTTACAGGTCACTATGATTACATTCTTCTTTGCAAATTAGATGTCCATGATACAAAAATGTAGTATATAAACACCTGGTTGACATTATGTTATGCCACTCCCAATATTAACCCTGAGAGTGCTGTAAGCAGATTTTATGATCATAATGGTATAAATGTTGCATTCATAATGGTAATTATTAGGAGTAATTTAGATGCAGTTTTGGCATTCTGATTAAGATGATTCATTTTTATGGCCAGGAAAATGAGGATATGGTTACTGCACCAAGGTTTTATCATGCTCATGAAATGTGTGTGTGTGTGTGTGTGTGTGTGTGTGTGTGTGTGTGTGTGTGTGTGTGTATATATATATATATATATATATATATATATATATATATATATATATATATATAAAACACATTATGATTTGGTGTGAGTGCAAATAGCAAGGAATGAAATATAAAATAATGGTTGCAAGATTGTAAGTTCAGCAATAAATAATTAAGGTGTATTATAATCAGCAAAAATATCACATCTATACTCACACACAAGTTGGATCCAGCTACAGACTGCAAAGACCAGATCTGCAGTCACATAATCTGCTGGCAAATCTGGGTCTATCGAGTTTATTAGGAGTAATCAGTAGTACAAACAAAATAGACCCTGATTTACCTGTGCATTTTGTAACAGCAGATCAGGGTCTGTGTGTATGTTTTATCCATAAGGTTCTGAAATTTATTGGGGTGGTTCATATGACCTTGACAAGATACAGAGGTGGATATGCTGTACATTATGTTTATAACTCAAGTCTGAATCATATCATTATTTGGTTACATTGATTGGCTTTTATTATTCTAATGTATATTATTTTTAAGCATATACTGCTGTAAAAAGATGAATTATTGTATCACATGATATAATCAGTATTTTCAATTAACTCTTGTGTACAAACAAAAAATGCACTTTTGAATTGATCAACACATGACATCACATATGGTGAAGGAATTGTCATACTTATCAGTAAACATCAAACAATTTATAAACAGCTCAAGGCAAATAATTGATTTAGTGCCCAGTTATGCAAAGTAGTCAGTAGGTCTTTCAGTTACCAAACTTTATTTAACTACCAAAATTTTATCAGGTAGTGAATAAACATTCACCTTAAACCACAATCATTATGTCATGAAATAGAATTACAGTATATAGGGAAATGTATTATTTTTGTTATTTTGAAGTTTTTGCTCAAGTTTTGTTAGAAAATGACTTTTTGAAATTGAAACATTGGTTAATTACATGTGAAGATGATTTATATAGAAGCACACACATACACCCACAGTTACACACACATACACCCAGTTACACACCCCCAGTTACACACACATACACCCACAGTTACACACACATAATACACATATAGTTCAGATGAAATTTAAATGTAAAGAATTGATGTAACAGTTGATTGCCATCAGAATAGATGATTTACAACTTCAACTGGACAACATACTCAGTGGATGATTTGATCAAATTACTAGGTAGGTTAATTTGTCATCAATATTTGTATAATTGCCCAGCCACACCTTGTATTATCCTTTCAACATTCAAGTTGAAATGGGATTATGGTGTTTTGCTGATTCATTCATGTGTTTGTACATTCATGTTTGTGCTTGTTTATTCATTTGTTTCATCTTCATTATCTTGGATGCTTTTTTTACCTACACTCATAAAAATTGGTATATGGATAGATCTTGGGGGGGGGTAACTTGGCCATACCAAAACTTTGTCACCAGGACCAAATTTTCATGCTTGACTCTTGTATTTTCAGCAGTTCATTCATTATACTTTCAATATCTTGGACTGTTTCATCTTCAGAAATGGAAATTGGCATCTGGATACATCGTGATGAATTTAAATAAACCATACCAAAACTAAGTCCATGGGACCCAATCTTCATGCTTGAGTGATTTTCATATTTTCCCCTCACTCATGAGAATTGGTATGCAGATGCATTTCAATGAGAATAACTCATCTCTACCAAAAGTATGGTCACTTTTACCTAATCATGCACAAGTTACCTTACATTTTTCACCATACCTGTCTATAATATTGTTGGCTGCTCCAGATGTACTGTGCTGTTGGCAAGGGGATTTATATTTATGAGTAAACACCACATTCAGCTCTGAGGAATGACATAACAGTCTTTCTTTGTGGAATACCCTTTACAAATGCCTTATAATGTAAACTTGCTGAGGAGCTTCTTATTATGAGATCTTTAGCCACAAGTTGGTTTTATGCAAAAAAAACATAATGGTGACTGTGTTCATACTTTTTGCCACTGACTCTACTTTTGACTGCTAGTTGTTATGCACTGTACCATTATGATTTATTTCAATCAGTGAGTTTTTATGTGTCTGTAGTAATTGTTACCTCAACTAGTCAGAGACAGAAGAGCTTATGAAGCATCCTGTTGTCCATTAACCATCCATCTGTTAGCACAAGTGTGTTAAAGCTGCTGATCCTTAACTACTTGGAGGAGTGTGGAGAAACTGTAAACACACATTCATTCCAAGGTCTAGTTGGTCCTAAATGAAAACTGTGCCGTTCGGACATCCAATATGGCTACCACATTGGTTTTCAAAAGAAGAATTCTTATGATGTCTGGTTGGTCCTAAATGAAAATCGTGTCAACCTGACCTCCAGTATGACTGCCATGGTGACCATCTTGAAAACTTTATTATTGCTACTCCCGAGATGGATGGTTATATCAATGTGGACATGGTGTTTTTTACCAGAGGACTTCTTATGGTGTCTTGTTGGTCCAAAATGAAAATGGTACCAACCATGTGGAGCCATCATGGAAATCTTATTGTTGCTGCTGCTTCTAAATGGAAAGTCATATTGACATAGAGCTTGGACAAGAAGACTTCTTATGATGTTCTAGTTGGTCCTAAATGAAAATAGGGTCTATTTAACCTCCAGTGTAACTGCCATGGTGTCCATCTTGAAAATCTTATCACTTCTGTTAGATGGATGGTCATATCAGTATGGGATTTTCACCAAAAGACTTGTTAGAGTATGTGATTGGTCCTAAATGAAATTGAGGCAGATCTGACATCCTACATATACATCATGGCAGCTATCTTGAAAATCTTGTTATCACTACTGGTCTTAAACAGAAAGTTATATTGACATAAGATTTTCACCAGAAGACTTACTTTGGTGTCTAGTTAGCCTTAAATGAAAATGATGCAGATTTGACGTCCAATATGACCACCATGGTGGGAGTGGATGGCCATATTGATGTGGGTTTTTCACCTAAAGTCATCCTTTGATATCTAGTTGGTCCTAGATGAAAATGGTGCCAATCCTACATCCAATATGGTTGCCATGACATCCTTCTTGAAGGTCTTGTGATCACAGAATGGATTGTAATATTGACATGGGATTGACACCAAAAGACTAATGATGTCTTGTTGGTCCTAAATGCAAAGCGCTTTGCTTAGGGACACTATCTCAGCTTTGACCAGGGCTGGTCTAGGTATTATTGAAGCCACATTACCTGTTGCAAATCCAGTATGATAACCACTGAACCACCAAGGTGCACAGTTTACAAAATTGCACATATTTCAGAAACATCAATCATAATGCTGATGATTTATTTATTGCATTTGGAGATTGATATGAGTGAACTTCTTTTTAACTGCTGTTAGCACATAGGAATCATGGAGTTTTGTACTCGTAATCCAAGGGTTATGGGTTTGATATTGACCCAGACCAGTCCGAGTCATAAACGCTCTTTTTTTGCTTGGGTACTTTGAAATTTTGCCATTTTAATATCTTTGATATAGCCAATAATTTCTTAAAAGTGCAGTTAAAACCAACCAAAAAAATCTGCTTCCAGCCAACTCGAAAACCATCTCCACGTGTAAATTTAACATTAAAGCCATCTAATTTTACAGCATTGTAACATTTTTTGCTGTATTTGTCTTGTGTGCCATTTTTCCTGGCTAAATTGCAATTACATCAAGCTTGTACACCCACACAATCAGTCTTGTCATGTCCAAGTTTTTAACACTACTGTACATGGTCTGCTTTTGACTTGTGTACTGTTTAGTAGGTATACTTGCCTTTATTTAGCAATTATTATATCAATTCCTCATTTTCTTCATGACTTGGTTTGATTTTTATTACTGCAATTTAATTTAGTGAGGTTAGTTGCTTTAGTACATATATGAGTACACAAAACATAAACTGTGTTAATTTGACCTCTCTGCTGATATCCAATAAGCAGTTATAGTATCTTAATAGCTTATATAGAGCTAGGGATTGATTTTTGAAGGGAAGCTATTAATTATTCATAACACATAGACTTACCTATACGTTATACAGAGAAAAGGCAGCTTGTGGGTTTGCATGTTGAAAAGCCTTTCCAATAGACACTACAGTCTGACTATTTATGGTGATCTATTGCTTAAGTCTACAGTTTCAAGTGATTTTTATCAGCAGGCTTTGCCAACACAAGTATAGATAGGATATGAAGCGTCATTTGTTTTGCTTTGCACTGTTATGATTGATATAAATCTGTCAGTATGCAGTAAAGGAATGGGTTGACATGAAGAACTTCAGAAGACTGTTGATTATTCAAATCTTGCTTTAACCACTTAATGCTTTTGAAATTACTCCTGTGGAGCACAGTTATATGTGATTAACACTTTGGAAAAAGCTGTTGGAATAATTGAATATAAATCTGTTTTGTTAATAATGGTTCCTGATTGGACAGGAGAGGAGTTCAAATAGCAGTTCATTGGTTAAGGCAAATAAAGCTAAGATATCCAATGAAGCATGGCACTTTTGTTAATTCCATCTGCTGAGGAGATCTGGGAACCTTGTGCTAATAATTCTCTGAGAAGAATGAAGATGTCTGTTAACATTGGGTAGACCAGCTCTGTTTCAGTCATTTTGCTTGAGTATGAATTACAGGGGAGGTGTACCAAATTATACTAAGAGTCAAGAATAATTTGAGTATCTCAGCAATATTTATTCATCTATTAGACCAAAAGAGCAGGAACATCCAACATATTGTCATAGTCAACCATCCATACTTACATTGTAATGCTGATGGAGACTTGAGTTCATTATTCAACATAGCTTTGAGTCAAGGCCTATGGATGCAAATGGAACAGCATGCCTAAGTTCAAGATGGACATATTCTCTCTCTATGCACAGTGTGTCATAGAAGGTATCGAACAAGAGTTTACTTGTGCTGAAAGGGGTGCTGAAGTGGCCAGCATGAGTATTGGAGGAATGAAAAGGGCATCTTTCATATATCCAGAATGTCCTTGGATGTTCCCAGTCAGAATAAAAACAATTACAAAAGTACCACTGTAAGTGTAGATTTTACTTTCATTACAAAAGTTTCACTGAATTGTGTCTCACTTTTTCTCTTCCTGTTGATCTGTATCACTCTTGACACAAAAGTGCAGTAACAGTACAGTACATATAGGTTTATTAGAATGATATCTCTGTTACTTTTCAACTTTTTATTGCAGTGAAGATTAATACCAAAACTGGTTTCCTGTACATGTATTATTAACATTCTTAAGATGTTGTGATTTAAGGAAAATTAGAAGAACTTTAACAGGATGTCAGTGAAACAAAATTAATTGATTCATGTTTATACATAGCTCATTAATTTGCAAACCCAAATTATGATCATAACAATAAAAGAAGTTTGTACCGTAAACTGATTTGAAATTGTACACAGTTAGAAAAAGTTTGGAAGATTAATTCATCAGATCACCTAAACAGACAAATAGAAGTTACAAATTTTATAGCTTTGAAAGTATTAATTATAGAAATTTCTGTATGTTTCAAAGAATTTCAAGCATCATAAAGACTTTTATTTTTCATTCTTTTATTTTAAAAAAACAACAAAAATAAAAATTATGTGAATTTTATGTGGTACATTTCTACATTTTTTTCATATTGTTTCAGTTGACTGTTTACTATAGACTTATTGGCGCCATGGCTGCCCTATAGTTGGCATGCCTGACTCACAAAAAAAAACTTAAGATCAGCCTTCCAGTTGCTGTAGCACTAAATAATCTACTTGTGTTGATGTGCTGTAAAAAAAAAAAATAGGTAGAAGATAGCCTGTTTTTCTCGCAGCTGTTTGTAATGAATACTGGATGTGCTCTTTGTACAAAATTTTGACTGCTATGTGTAATGAATGCTAGCTGTGCATAATCTTTTTATTTGACTGTTTGCTGATTAAGGTCTACTTCACACTTTTTCACTAAGTGGGTGGGGTGGGAATGGGAGTGTGGTACAATGAATGCATAAACATTGAGCCTTTCTGATGACTGAAACATTCTTGTATTTATTGTTTGTTTGTTTGTTAACATTGTTCAGTGACTTGCCTGAACATGTAGTTTATGAATCAAATCAACACACTAACTCTGTTTTTATCTTAAGGTGATAATATGTACCACAAAACAACAGACTGATCATGAAGAGAGATTTTTCCTTTTGGTTTATGGGTAACTTTTGTTTATATTCAGTTCTTTGAGGTCAGTTATTGTAGACTTTGACTTGGGCATTGTATACCATGTATGAACAGCTTGCTTAATAAGAACAATAATTGTTGGTAAAGTGTAGATACCAATAATTGTCAAGTTGTTTTGGCAGATGACAACTTTGTCAGCACTGTTAAATAATTGTTTTTTAATTTTTGTAATGACACAGGTTATTGTTGTAGAGTCTGTTGTGATAGCTTTTGAGCATTTTAAGTGATACAACAGTTTTTTAAAACTCAGAACTTTATTGCATTTTATTTGAATGAGGCATTTCATTAATGCAATGATATGTTTATGAATATACTTGCTTTTTACAGTCCCATACTCTTCTCAACTCTATTTACTGTTGTTGTGTTGGGTTTAACACCATTTTTCAGAACATGATAGGCTATACATGGTGGCAGTATAACTGGTGGAGGAAGAACCTGGGGAAAATCCTAGCAAAAATCAGCAACCCATGAGAAGCTGCTAGCAAACTTTCTCACATACCCACATTGGATACTTGATGTTGATAAAACAAAAATTGTAACAGCTTTTATAACTCATTCACATTGCATCAGATTCCGATATGTGGTCATTGCATTGGGAGAAATGACCACCTACACATAGAATCTGCAACTAGAAATCCAACACAGGATTGCTTTGGTACAGATCAGAGGTTAATTGCCATACTATACATTTATGCTCAAAACTTTGACATACAAATCCTGTTGTCTTGAGATCTCAGTTTGCTAGTGTAGTACTTGAAATTTTTCTTTCATGAAATAGTTCTAAGACTAAATTTATAACCAGCATGTCAATTGATAAATTAAACTAGACTTTCCAAGTGGAAGTTTGATTGTAATTTCATATGAAATAGTTCTAAGACCAAATTTACAACCAGTACATCAACTGATAAATTAAACTAGACTTTCCAAGTCGAAGTTTGATTGTAATTTCATATGAAATAGTTCTAAGACCAAATTTCAAACCAGCACATCAATGTTAAATTTGAAAATGACCAGACTTGTAGCATGGTTATTGTATAGTGGAGATGTTCTCTTGCATGTCCTTGTCAGTTTTTCAGGGTTTTTTTGTAGTTTCTGTGCTCTAGGATTTCTGTACCATGGTATCATGGTAAATAAAATTATGTGCATCACTAGATATGTTTTTCAGACTGTAGTATATAACAGAGATTTACCAGTGCGTTTCTACACAGCTATTACTGAAGCTTGGACAAATCAAAACAAAATGACAAATATTTTGAAAAGAAATCTCATTATTGTCCAAACTTGTATATTTTTAATTGTACTTATTTAAGTACATTTAAAAATACACAAAAATCCAATGCTGAACAAGATAAAAGAACGTATTAAAGGTCCCCAGTTTTTATGATTATATTGATAGTCTGTGATGGTAGACATACCTACATGGTTACAGGACTGTCTTTTGTAATTGATCAGTTATGTTCAGTGTTAACCTGGTAAAAGCACCGCATGATTTAATTTCACCATTTATATTGACATTCATTTAATTACACCCATCTAAAATGAGGAAAGAAAATGAGGCTTTTATTCCATTTATTTTTCCAAGACAGTCCTGGCCCTGTGAATAGGTAGGTATACAGAGTTTATGGTTGCACTTGTATTATACCATATACATCTACCTATAATACCCACCCAACCACAAAAATCATAGGCCTGGATCTGCAGCAGGTTCCAGTGTGCCTGCAGATCAGGGTCTATGCTTTTTGTTGCATTCAATGGTTTCCAGATTACAGCAGATTTTCTTAGCCCCACTGTTCATGGCAGGGTGATTTTTTTGTGTTGCATTAATAAATATGTTATGGTATGTCTCCTGTTCTGCTTAAAATTTAATACAGTTCAGGTTGCCAAATTAAGCTTCTTTTAAAAGGTTGACATGGTGTATATTGGAAGTATAAGGCTTTTATAACATCCCCTAGAGTAACATTTCATCTTATAATTACCAGTTTAGAACAACTTTTTGTAAATTTTGAAGAAAGAAAGTTGAATATTCACAACAGGCAATTTTATCACTGAACTTTGACATACAAAAGGTGCACTGTAAGTGAAAATTATGTTGCAGGATAAATGGTGAAATGATTGTGTGATTGTATAAATAGTGCATTTTTCAAGTGAAATTCATGTAGCGAGCTAGGGGAGTAATTGTGCTGATTAAATTTCAGCTTTAATCCTGATTTATGTGTTTCTTGCACTCAAGTTTAAAATCATTTTATTGTCAAATCGAAGGTAGGGCATGAATGCAGGGAAACCATCCAAATTTAAATGATAAGAGTAGAAAAATTTTGATCATGAAATACAATGGTATTATCAAAGTATATGAAGGTACCATATATACTTTCATATAAATTACCCAACTGCAAACAATATAGACCCAGATCTGCCATCACATAATGTGCTGGCAGATGAGAGTCTGTGTTGTTTTGTTATATAGACTACTCCTAATAAAACAACTGCAAAGAACCAGATGTACCAGCATATTATGTGATGGCAGATCTGGGTACGAACAGTTTATTTTTAGACTTAACGCATAAAGAAAGCACATATGGTAATTGCAGAGCTTTCATTTATCAGAAAGCTGTTATGTAATGACATCCAGTATAATAATAATAATAAAAATAATAATAATAATGACTTTATTTAAGGAGGGTGACACAGTATGTTGCATGAAACTAGTCCCCCTTGTGGCCATCTGTTATATTTAAATTCAGAGTAGATGTACATGGTCACACACACACACACACACACACACACACACACAGCATTGATAAGGTACATTTAATATGGATACGATAAACAGAAAATTTGAATAACATGCTCCAACTTGGTACATTGTGTATATGCAGTACTAAAGTAGTGAATTTATATCAACCTTAAGTTGTAATTGTCAAATTGAATATGTTCCACTTTTTCTTCCATTGAATTAGATTATGATTAAGTGCATTTATATCTGTACTTTCCCTAATTTCCTTTGGGATTCTTTTGCAAATTAGTGACCCTGAATATTGAAAAATGTTCTTTAAGAGTTCTTAATTTGGTTGGTTTTTTTTTTTTTTGTGCAAGCAGAATAATTTGTAAATATTGTCAGAAGTGTTTCCCCAGACAACATTACAGTAGTCTAGGTATGGTTGTATATGGCATTTGTAATATATTAATCAACATTTCATTTTCTCTGCAGGAGAGAAAAGAGGTTTGTACAAATTGAAGGAATAATGAGTACACAAACATAACTTTACCTATGGAATACATGGTATACAAACAGTAAGACAACTCAGTATAATGCAGATGTGGTCATGGATCCCATTGCATTATTTAACAGTAGTATTATATATAAGATATACCTCAATATAAGGTGATCTTGCCATTTTTATGTCACTGATGAACAGTATTAGAATGAGAGAATAATTCTGTATTATTATGACATACTTGCTCATGTGTATTACACAAACTGAACAGTAAATGTCTAGACTTCTATCTGCAGTGTTCATTCTGTTGAAGCAATCTGGGACAGTGTATGAAGCTGTTCCATTGTAAAACTTAACAAACTGCTTCCCAGGTGACACAAATCATTTATCTCAAGACTCCACTGATTTGCAGAAATGTCTACTCCTGTTTTTACCACATTTTTAATAGCATTTGTGAAAAGCAACAGAAATTATAAAAGTTTTAAGCCTGCAACTCCGTAACTTTATCGATAACTTTTCATCTTTATTTTACCAAAATTTTATCCAGAAAATGACTGGAATAACAATTGAGAATGAGGAATGAGGCTGACCCAGGGATCAAACGGTCTATGCAAGCAGGGCATACTGTTTACCTATGCCATTGGAGAGCAGTGTTTGTAAACATTACTCAGCTCCTAATCTTACTATGAAATGTAACTAACAATCAAAGGGCTGCATGCATATACATTCTGAATAATATCCTGAAATTTGGAGTAACATTTATTTCTTGAAATGTTGAATGAAGGGTCTCAAGTGGGTGCCATTTGAAACTGGCAGTGAATTACTGCATACACAGTTAATTAAATAAGTAATGGTGTACCATTCTTTGTAATACTAGTTGATAAGTAGGTACTTTACCAGTTATTGCTTATAATCTGCCTGATAATATATGCTTTCACATCCCAGCTGAGCTTATAGCTGGGGTACATGTATATAAAAATTCCCATAACACCCACTTACGACTAGCCAATGGAACTATTGAACACAGAAACACCAATTAAAAGGCAAGAAGATTCAGAGTTAATTTAGAATGACCAGCAAAAATAGTTCACTAATGCACCAAGTTAATTTTCCTGGCCAATTTTCTTTACCAACGTGTCCCTATCCAGTTCCATTTTGTTTTTGTTTTTTCTTTAAAGTGGTCATTAATAATGAAAGATCTGCAGTGAATATTTCTTATTTTATGGCCATGCAACCACTTGCCTGTGTATAAGCCTGAACAGGTTTAGGAGCCTGGGACCACACATGGATACAAAGTAACAAAATCACAGCACTACATTCAAGCTCCCAACTTTGTGCAAAAGTTTTACATATTTGAAATTTCTAGTTAGCAAGATAAATTTTCAAAAATAAAGGGTAACCTTGATTGTCTAAAAAGTAACTTTATTTCCTATTTTTGGAAATGTTAGTACTAGAGGGGTTTTTTTTGGTTTTTTCAGCTCTTCCAGTACACCAACAGCACCATATTCTACAGCTGATATTCTCTACAACAACGAAGTCAGCCTCTCACAAAAAGAAGGCCTACGGCAAAGTAGTTTCACAGATAGTGAAAAAAATCGAGAACCAGCATCACAGCAAAAGTCAAAAGAAATAGACAGCCCAGATAATCGGAGGCCATCTAGTAAATCAGGATCCAAGAAATCTTTATCTATAGAAAGTGGTAAGTTTTTCCTGCCTTGATGTCTGATATAGGTAAAAACCCATTATAACACGATGCTCGGGGTCCAAAGAATAACATCACGATATAAGCGGGATCACATTAACAAATTTTTTGAAAAACTTCCCCATAGAAAATGTGCATTGAAATTTCAGTGTAATTTGACATCAAGCAAAATTCAGCTCTCCCATATGAAATTTCCAGGCAGATTTCAGATGGGCTTTTTAAGCGCTTTCTTCCTAAACCATAATCGCTCATATTAAGGGAGCTTAGGCAAATTTCAAGTGGAATTCAGGTGGATTCAGGGCGGAATTTTAGGTGAAATATGCAAATTAGTTGTTCTAATATTCCACTTAAATAAAAAGAATCCATCTAAGATTTCCGCCTGAAATAAAATCCATTTGAAATCCTATACAATATTTTCCAGGCGGACTTAAGGCGGATTTCAGACGGGCTTTTTAAACATTTTCTGCCTAACCATAAACTTAAAGAAGCTTAGGCGAATTTCAAGTGGATTTTAGGTGGATTTCTGGTGAATTTTAGGCGAAGATGAGGACAAGATAAACCTAAATCTTATTTGATAATATCTGTCAAAATAAAATGTGTGATACATTTTAAAAATTACTGTGAATATTTATCATTGATTCCCCCTAATGTCTAAGCGTCATTATGCAGTTGAATAGGAATCTGAAGCAAATTTTTTATTGGATGATATTTATGTAGACATTTTAAGCAGCCGAGAACTATCAAACTGTTCAAACGTGTGAATTTGATTTCTTTGTCGGCTGACTGAGAAGTTCTTCAGATCCAACAATATCCCGTATGAAATATTTAGGCAGATTCCGCCTGGATTTTAGGTGGATTCAGGGTGGATTCCACCTAAAAGCCACAAATTTCAGATGGACTTTTGGCAGACTGGGAATTTGGCTATGGTGAAAGACTGAATCCGTCTAATAGTTAAGCGTACTATTTCCCATAATATACTTTTGATCTTCCTTATTTTATTTATTTTGTGCGTTGTTCTTCAAACTTTGATCTTAAATCTTACTGCTTCCATGTCATTCTAAGTGGGAGGAGTAAAGACAGAACTTAATATGTGTCCTTTTTTAATATTTACAGGCATGCAACTAACACTTGAAAAAGATGGTAAGAAATGATTGAATTATCAGTGTAAATTCACATTGTTTTGATTGATTCTGTGTTTTAGTCACAAAATTGTTCTTACTAGTCCATAATTATCTGGCAGTGTTACTTGGTGGTTTTCGTAGGTTATGAGCATTTAAACCAAATTTATTCTGAAAAACAATTTTTTATCAAGCAGAAATAAAGTATTTTCTTAAAGGAAAAGAAAAAATGAATTATTCAATGTTTTTATATGCCCGTCTAAGTCAGGGATATTATGTTAAATTTGTCCATCTATCCATTAGTTTATCCAGCCCATAACACTGTAATGTTTGGAGCGATTTTCATGAAACTTTGCCCATACAGTGATCATTCATTGTGTTGTAATAGCAAATTGCCTTTGCCTCAGGGTCATGGTCACAGCAAGGGAAATTTATTGCTGTGACTTGTTATCTTGTCTGGAGTTTATATCACTGGTATTATATTAAAACTGTTTCCATGACTTGAAGTTGTGTTACATACAACAACCATGGTCAAGGCCACATTGAGGGTAAAAGTAAATATGTGACTTGTATTCTTGTCCAGAGGAAAAAAATTTAACCACTGCAGAT
>JAECUM010039196.1:0-25401 GCA_016617855.1 Megalonaias nervosa
CTTTAGAACACTCGGCCACTTGGGGCCCCGCAGTCATTAGTGAACAAAATGTTACTCCATCTGTGCGACAGTTTATGAAAGAGCGATTCGAATATGCTCCTCATACAGAGGCCAAGCTATCGAGCTACACCCTAGTACACGGGATACATGGTTGCAGCTCACTTGAGAATCATTTGCAATTTTGAAGCTTCACCGTGATTGTTCTTTTGTAGAATATAATGTTTTGTCAGACATTTCATTGTATTACTGTAAGTAGTATAGCGAGGATGAACATCATTGCTGAGTGTATCAAAAATACATGAAAAGTTTATTGTTGTTAATGTCTTTCGATTAAGGATCTATGATTGCATTCATCCTTACACCCAAAACAGCTTGTAGAAAGTTATTAGCGTGTAGCATGTCAGAGAAATCCATTTTTAGATGTTGAGCGGTCTAGTAGTTCTACAACTAAAGTGGTGTGTGTCCCAGTGGTATTCAGGACTGGAGTATGAACAGTGATTTCAACGAACGTTACTTCCCAATGGACTTCTTTGTCCTTTTGTATGGCTTCGGTAATTTCATCGTGATGGAAAGCACATCCAGATAACTCTCACTGGGTAAAGTGAATTAAAATATATTATTCATAACAAATTGGTTTTCATCTTGGACGAATCACAAAATTTGAAAGGACTACTTTCCAACGGCTCCAAGGGATTGCCGTTGCTCTTGTTGCTGTGGGTGTGACTGAGGTTTACCTGGCTACGGTTTTGCTACTGTCGGATTTTACGATGGTTTTGGACGAAGATCATTAACACATCTGCTTTTCGACTTTCTGTATACTCAGTTTTCTAGCAGTAACTTTAATCGCATCGAGAAAGAGAGTTCCTTTCCGAAGGACTAATTGTTAAGGGTGCTTAAAGTGATTGTGGCTATTTTGTCCTCCACACTTACTGATGTTTGAGGACGTTGTAATACTTGACCGCACCGTTGTGATCTTTCCGTTTCTGTTCAATCCATCAGCAAAATGCAAAAGAATACAACGATATGACAGAAAAGAAAGTCAATTTGATTTTTCTGGACAGGTCTCCGCTCCACACATACCGTCGTTGCGTTTGTTTTATGGTTCATGTAGTGATGACACTAATGACGGTGACACAAAGTATAACGGCATTTTCATAAATCTGCCTTGTGAAATTTATGACTTATAACTCGTCTATCCAAGAATCTACAATAGGTGGACAACCTTTCTAACGACCTTTCATTTCTTTCAGGAGACTTATTTCGGCTTTACGTATTCTTTCTCTACAATGGGTACGATTTCGCGCAAGTCGTCATCTTTCGTGGTCACTCGTTGTAAATCGAGGAAATAAAAAGTTCTTCCAATGTTCCTAACTTCATATTAGCCGATTTATAGATATACGGGTTTCATTTATAAATATGTTTCTTACGACTAAACGATTTTCTTGTAAATTTTGGTAAATATCCCTTGTTAAAAGCGCCTTTCGCTTTTCTAATTTCTTGTGTTCAACACCAAAGTCGGGTGATGACGAGGATGACTGCGACTGTGATCCAGTTATTTATTACTAGGGTTCCAAACAATCGATTAGACTCTGTGTTTGGAGTAGTTACTTTTTCTGGTGCACGTCAAGTACTAATGTGGTACGACTGCTGGTACGTTATCACAAGTAGAAATAACATCACCATGTTTATGATTGTGTGTTGATGTGCAAAATATTCGACACACGTCCTTTCAATGTTCTTTGAAAACACTTTTTATTCTCGATTGGCTTCAGGATGTTCTGTCGTGAAAATACATTATGTGTCGTTTTGCAAATTTAAAATTGTTGATTAAAAATACAGCGCATTTATGTCAGTGGCAGTGGCACTAATAGTGACCTTGGTGCGGCTGTTGCTGTCATTATCGTCACCTTGACTGCTAGTGTTTAAATTTCGGTCCTCATTCAATTGTTAAGGGCACCTAAAGTGGCGCGGTTGTTTTGTCCTCCGCTTTCTGGTGCAATGTTTTAAGACGTAATAAATGTCCTCACCGTTGTGATTTTCGGTTTCTGACAAGTCTGTTAAATCAATCAACAATTGCAAAGCTTGTTGAAAGCGAATCATCTCAGTGACACTAGCAAGACAGCACCATATCAAATACATTATATTGTAATAAATTTTGGAGATGCGCATTTGGTTATAGCGCCCCCTTTAAGGAATTCTTAGATTTGTGTGATTTTACTTGTTTGATTATTGGAATTCGGTGCAATGGAAATATTCCGTAGCCCGAAATAATTAGCCAATTATTAGGAGCAAACGTCACGGAGAGAAAGTGTTAGTGAGTTTCCATGATGCCATGGTCAATGAGTAGCGAACTCAGATTCAAACCGCATGACTGTCCCTGAATAACGTAGTCCTTAATAAAATCTAGTGGTGTACCTTGGTGTTGTGACTGCAGTGGCAGTATTTACGGTAGAAAACCGGTAAATTACACAATGAAATAAACAAGAAGGGACTCGGCAGATACCGTTTATATCGCCATGGTGGCAAATGTGATGTAGTTGTATTGGCGTAATGTGCCTTGGAACCATGGATTGACTGGCCTAAGGTGGCGTAGTTAAAACAGTTCCCTGTGGTAGGGGATATTTGTAGAGTTTCTACGGCGTGAACAGCTGACGGTACGGAAAGTTGATGAAGGGAAACTATGCAAACGTGTGGTTGATAGATATTTGGCAAGTTGGGAAATCTGTGGTTTCACATCGATTAGGGTAAAATTTATGTATAGAATGGACACGTCGGGCTTTTTAACTTACAACTGAAGTTGTATAGAAGTCTTTGGAAATTTGGAGTAAACTTATGACTTCTAGCGGGAATAGCGCCAGGGTTTGACACCGCTCGGTCAAACAAAGACCCTGGCTTGTAACAATATTATTTTTTTAAAAATAATTATCGTGAGATAAGAGAAAATAAAATATCTCAGCTCAAAGTAAAATCGCAGTCCTCCACCCCATGCGAAATTTACATGGATATTACTTTGTAGTAGACGAATTTGATATGTGTATGTTAATTGTTGTATAAGCTGTAATCTAAAAACGGTAACTAACCCCGTTAGCTGATTAAACTTACACTATAGCTGACAGACACACAGGTAACAGACACTGCTAAGATCAGAGAGCTTGTTGATAAAAAATTACTTTAGTAATTATGCTAAATTCAGACAGAAAACAATTGCTCTTCGTAAAAAGTTAGGATGATTTACGGTCTTACAAAGGAGTATATGTCCCTGACACAATCACAAACATTTAGGTTTGTCTTTTTAATCAGAATTTTCCCCCAAAAATTTCGATTTGTCATGTAAAAAGAAAACATGATGTTAAAGGCATTAAATTCGCAACATCATTACTCGATAATTTCTCTACATCCCTAACTGACGGAAAATACCGAAGTACCGCTACTGTGAAAAATTACGAGGTACTTACCACCGGAAAAATACCGCGGTAAACCGGCAAGCGGGTAATGTTAATACCGCGCACCATTTCTTTTTGGTTCCCTCGAATTTTCTTTTTCAGGATGTGGGAATGTGACGATGTCGTCCTAATCGCTGGGTGTGTATGTGTCAAAGGAACAGTTCTTTTCAATACTTTTAATCAACATTCGCATACAGTATCTTAATCGTGTTTCCATATTTCTACCACGCGCAACCGTTGGGCTTCCGAAATATGACTTAGCTGGTATACTATTTCGTTCAAATCTTCCATGGTTAACCCCATATAAGGATTTTTCAGTTTTCTTTCAGGACAACGGTTTTCCGTCCGTGTTATATACATCAATGATATTCGTAAATGATCGTTTGGTTTTCCAAATCATAATTATCAACAGAGTAAAAAAACTCTTCTTTTCGTCACCGTGTCTAGCATATTGCATCCACTTTGCCAAATATAGACGGCTGGCTGACTCTAACGTTTATTGCGGTACAATAACTAGCGTGTCCTTGGATATGAAATACTTTCAGTACACAAATCCGCTACCTTTGGAAATGGTACAGGCTTCATTTAAACGATCGGGTACACTTTATAAACTATTATCGAAAACCACATCACACTGAAATTAATTTAAACATATTTTATTTCATAAATTTGTATTTCGGAGATTACAAAAGGTACAAAATATAAGGTAAAGAATTAGAACGAAAAGCAATAATGTTCTCCTTTTACGGAAGAAAACAAAATATATGAAATATGATTATATGATCGATTATATTAAGTTTTAATGACAAAAAACGAAATATTTTAATTGTCGAAGTGAAGAGTTTCTTGGTTAAACATCAGCTTTTAGCAAAGGAATATAAAACAGGAATATAAACAAGGAGGGAGTAGGTGAAATGCGACGAAAAAGAAAGAAAGAAATTAAAATGAGAAATTGTCAGTTAAAGTGTCCTTCTAGAGCAAGTTCTTGTGGAGGCGATGGCGAATCATGTGGAGAATATGGTCATGATCCATGGAAGTGCATTTATGATTGTAATATGTGCTCGTAAGTAAATCTTTCAGACTTTTCTATAAATTTATGACCTTCATACGGAAGAGTTGTGTCAGCACATGAGAAGGTATTTAAAGTTAACTTACCACATGGACTGAGGGAATGAAAAAGTTCGATCAGTTGTTCTTGGTAACATATGCATGATAAGACGTAGTGCTGTGTCCTTCCAAAGATACACATGTACAAATTGTTGATCCGATTATATTCTTTGTAAATAAATGTTGATTTAGTGAAATGCGATTTGTTCTATGTCGGGCATGAAGATTGTGAAATTAAAATCTACCCAAATAAATGTGTATGGGCAACTAAGTGTAGCGAGTAATTGATGTGCTTTTGAAGTTGTTAATGGAGTCTGTCTGACGATTCTCAATAGATAATGTATTGCATTGTCGAATGATCGAAGGAGGAAACGAGTTTTAATAAAGACTTACTCTGTCCTGTAAAAATTGGAAATTGCTTACATTACGTAAATCATAGAGAGTAATATCACTAACAGGTGGTGAAATCAGATATGAGAGTTACTGAGGGCTTCAACCAGTTGGCATTTTATACAGGAATGTAAGTTTGTGTTTTTGTCATTTTTTATGACTGACATTAATATTAGACATATGCTTCAACAGTTCATAAAAATTCTCTCGATTAAATGGGGAGCCTAATTTTTATCAATAAATGCATTAATTGTGTAGTGTAAGCCTTAATCTAATTAGCTTTGAAATATCACTTGACAGTAAAAGTAATCAGATATCCCACACTGGACTGGAACTGATACACACCAACAGCTGGTTTATGTTAAGTGTTCACTAGGGTTTAAGTTCCATGGGAAAAATACTTTCAGGGCAGTCTTTACTCCCCTTCCTAGCTGTACTGATATCTTGCATTTAATAAATAGTATAGAACGACTTCTGCAGTTATTCTTCAATAACAAATAACATTACATGGTGGCAGCGGTAAAAACACAGGATTGAAATTATCAGAGTTGAAAATGACTTCATTTCAATTTACAAATCCGGACAAATTTGACTTTTCGAGACCTGAAACGTGGGAAAAGTGGTTTCAGCGCTTTGAACGCTTTCGTCAAGCGTCTGGACTTAGTGAAAAAGAGGAAGAAATTCAAGTAAATACCTTGATTCATTCCATGGAAAGTGAGGCTGATGACATTTTGTCTTCGTTCAACCTGACAGAGGAAGATCAAAAGAAGTGGAAGCCCGTGACAATTAGATTTCTTGAGATATTTCATTCCAAAGAGGAATGTAATTTTTGAAAGGGCAAAATTTAATCAAAGAAAACTGGAAGAGGGAGAAACAGTGGACAGTTTTGTTACGGCTACCTATGTATTAGCAGATAATTGCAATTTCGGGCCACTACATGATGAAATGATCAGAGATCAACTTGTAGTTGGACTGCGAGATTCAAAACTGTCAGAAAAGTTGCAGTTAGATACTCTAGAATCTGCCGTTAATCAAGCTCGACAAAATGAGGCTGTGGAAAAGCAACAATCAACTATACGAGCAACTGGAGAACGAATGACTGAAATGGGTGCAGTAACATCGTCTTCACTAAAATATGGGAAGAAACATAAAATCCCAAAAGTTCAACAAAATAATGTCAGCAGAAAAGGATGCATGAGATGTGGAAACAAAGTTAATCATTCTCGGGACCAATGTCCAGCAAAAGAAGCAGAGTGCCACAAGTGTAAGAAAAGCGGACACTATGCAAAATGCTGTCTGTCAAAATCAACAGTTCGCACAATAGAATCGAGAGCGGAACCTGAATTTCTAGGGAATATTTGCACAAAGAAGGGTCAGCCGTGGATAACGCGTGTGAGATTGAACAACACTTCACTTTTATTCAAGATTGATACTGGAGCAGATGTGACTGTAATGCCTGAGAGGGATTTACGAAAATTCGGAGACCAAAAACTATCAAAGTCTGATCGAAAACAGTATGGACCTAGAAACTCGGAATTTAAAGTGCTGGGAAAATTTACCTGTGGACTGGAATCAAACTTTGTGTTCAGTGTACAAGACATATTTGTTGTAAAGGGACTGAATCAGGCACTCTTGGGCAGGCCCACGATTCAGGCTCTCAAGATTATTGACAGGTAAATATATCCTCAGCAAATGCCTCAGATCAAAACTCACAAAATGCAAGCAAAATTCACGATAAATCCATAAATTCAGATAGGGATTATCGCGAGAAATTCCCAAATTTGTTTAAAAGTCTAGGGAAAACAAACTGGTTCTATGACATAACTCTGAACCAAAATGCACAACCTTGTGCTTTATCTACCCCAAGAAAGATTCCTATCCCTTTATTGAATAAAGTTCAAGAGGAGTTGGATAGAATGGAAAGAATGGGTGTTATTGCAAAAGTAGATGAGCCCACTGAGTGGTGCGCGGAAATGGTTGTCGTTTCGAAACCAAACGGTACGGTAAGAATTTGCGTGGATCTAACCAAACTGAATGAATCAGTTAAAAGAGAGAACCACCCACTACCAACAGTTGAAGAATCCCTTGCAAAACTAGCAGGTGCAAAGTTTTTCACCAAACTTATAATCGGCAGATAAACCTGTCTGAAGAGTCACGCCGCCTTACAACTTTCATTACTTCATTTGGTAGGTTTTATTTTAATCGCTTTCCATTCGGAATCAGTTCCAAACCTGAATGTTTTCAGAAAAAGATGTCAGAAACTCTGGAGCGACATGGCAGAACACTGTCACATTGACGATGTTCTTGTTTTAGGAGAAACGCAGAAACAGCATGACGAAAGACTAGAAATGGTCATGAAATCAATTGAAAAGGCCGGCGTCACTTTGAACGCTGAAAATAGTAAATTTTCGAGACCATCCATTAGATTTATTGGGCATGTTGTTGACGAAAATGGTTGCCGACCTGATCCGCAAAAAGTCAAAGCTATAACTGAAATGGAACACCGAAATGCGTAACAGACATACGATAATTTCTCGGTATGGCAAATCAACTTGGAAAATTTAGTCCAAATTTGACAGAAAAATCAAAACCATTACGCGAGCTTTTGAAAGGTAAAAACTCGTGGATTTGGGGTCCAGAACAAGCTTTTAGAGATATCAAGCAAGAAATGATATCTTCACCAACATTATCACATTATGATTTTAACAGAGAAATAGTTGTATCTGAAGATGCAACGGCAGAAGTACCGTAGCACTCTGATACCGGTGGCGTTCGCATCGCGAGGTATGTCAGAAACTGAGCAACGCTATGCTCAAATAGAAAAAGAGGCCCTTGCAATCACATGGGCATGTGAACGCTTCAGTAGCTATTTAATTGGGTCACAATTCAAACTTGAAACTGACCATAAGCCATTAGTACCACTAATGAGCACAAAAATCTTGGGAGATTTACCCTTTAGAAATCAACGTTTTAGAATGCGTTTGATGAGATTCAACTTTTGTATAGTTCATGTTGCTGGCAAAAATCTATTAACTGCTGATGCTCTAGCCAGAGCACCTTTAAGTTATCACTCTGAGAGTGACACAGAATTTCAGGCTGAAATTAACGCCTATGTTGATTTCGTAGTTAGTAATTTGCCCGCATCAAATACTCGACTTGAACAAATAAAGTCTGAATATCGAAATGATTCGATTTGCAAACAACTTGTACAATTCTGTGAAAATAGGTGGCCAGAGAAATCCGCTATTGAGGGAAAGCTTCAATCGTACTGGGCAGATAGAGGTGAATTTACAATTCAAAATGGTCATTTAATGAAAGGTACACGCCTGGTCGTACCAGAATTACTTCATAAAGAAATCCTAGAGAGAATCCACGATGGTCACCAAGGCATAGTTAAATGTCGAAAACGCGCGAAAACGTCAGTTTGGTGGAAAGGACTAAGTACTCAGTTAGAACACTTGGTAAAGCCTTGCCAAAATTGCATCGAAAACTCAGGAGATCAAGCTGAAACAATGATACCAAATGAATTTACAAATCGACCTTGGCAAAGAGTCGCTTCAGACTTGTTTGAACTGAATGGTCAAACATATCTCTTGGTGATTGATTATTTTTCACGATACATCGAAACAGCAAAATTGCAAGGCACAGGTTCAAAAGCAATTATCAATCATCTCAAATCAAGTATTAGTTTCAGATAATGGTCCGCAATACAAATCCACAATACTCAAAGAATTTGCGACAAATTACGGATTCAGGCATATTACAAGTAATCCAAAATATCCACAGAGCAATGGTCTCTCCGAAAGAGCTGTTCAAACAATTAAAAGAATGCTTAAAAAAGCAAACGATCCTTAAATAGTTCTTTTGACATATCGCGCAACACCATTACCGAATGGATACAGCCCTGCCGAATTATTGATGGGAAGAAAATTACAAACTACTTTGCCAATGGCACCGAAAAACTTACAGCCAGAATGGCCAGACTTAATGAAACTGAAGAAATCGGAAAACTATCAAAAGCAAACTCAAAAGAGAAATTATGATCGTCAACATCGCGCCCGAAATATGACAAAACTTTAGGTAGGGAATAAAGTATAGATTAAAGATCATTTTTCTTCTGGCATTGTTAAATCTGAGGCATCTACACCTCTTTCATACATGGTAGTAACTGACTAGGGAGAGATACGGCGTAATAGAAGAAATTTAATTCCCATGCCTACTACATTATCGGAGCCTCTCAGAGTGACTGTTTCACACCCTGATACTTTGACTGACTCAGATGAAAGTAGAGCAGTACCAACCAGTCAAAACGGATACTTCACACGTTCGGGAAGACTGTCAAAACCACCTGAAAGACTAAACTTGTAAAAATGAAGCTGATGTAGCTTGTTTAGAAATGCGGTCATCAGATCACGTGTCATTTTAATGTTAACTTTCTCAAGAGGGGAGATGTAGTGTAAGCTTTAATCTAATTAGCTTTGAAATATCACTTGACAGTAAAAGTACTCAGATGTTCCACACTGGACTGGAACTGATACACACCAACAGCTGGTTTATGTTAAGTGTTAACTAGGGTTTAAGTTCCATGGGAAAAATACTTTCAGGGCAGTCTTTACTGCTATACTGATGTCTTGTATTTAATAAACAGTATAGAACGCCTTCTGCAGTTATTCTTCAATAACAAATAACATTACAAATTGCATCAGGCTTCTAAGTATATTTTGAATCAAAAGTATTAGTGCATTTCTCAGAAGGATTAATAATACAAAATAATTTTTAAACAAACGATAAAACTGTAAAAATATTGCTGTGCTGTATGATGCCCCCGTGCTAGACATCACTATAAACTGCCATACTGCAGACATAGTAGCGATATGACCGGAAAATTGTTAAAGCTATGCTTAAAAAAAAAAATCCAGACCCAAATTCTTCTATAACCTATCACGTTAATAAAATATCGCTGACACAAATAAGAAGTGTCAGTACGTTTAGGCTCACATTCTGCCATGTATAACACATGCTGCTGGAGGCATGATTTGTTTCACGAATTATGACAGTGATTTTAGGACATAATTCGTGGTCGGGATATCACGTAAGTATATCATATCCTCTGTATATTGGGTCTCTGAAGTTATTTGAAGGGTTTGGGGGGGGGGTGAGAAGGTATTGTTTTGTAAGATCATCTGAGATATGGTTGTGATGAATCGGTAAAAGATATTGTCATGCATATGTCAGATAATTTTACTTTAAACGTTTCCTTATTGCCATCAAGGCCCAGTACTCATTCCATGAGCACAAACCTTTATCATGATGTGTAGACCAGAACCACTGAAATAATATTTTGTAGTCCATTTATTGCCTTCATGTTTGCTTCAAATTTATATCATTTTCTTCATTTTCTATCACATTCGCAATTTATGTTACAACTAAAGCTACGAATTCGGCATCAGGTTATATATAAGGTTTCGAATTGAGTTAAGGTTGTTTCCGTTGGTTTTTACAGCGGCCTATTATAAACTTGTGTTGAACGCTCCAAGCGTCTTACAATCCGCTACTCTAATCAGTAGGACCCCGATCAAGAGGCGATGGTTAAGTCAACCTGGCCCTTTAGATTCATAATTGAATTTAATTTATTTTTGAAAGAAAAGGTCTGAATTGATATACTATAGATATGTACACCATAATGAATTTCTTATGGTTCACAAGCGGGTTGCAATATTCTATAAAATATAATTTTAGGTTTTGTGCCGCTACGTTACATTCATACCAAAATGTAGAAATTGGAAAAATGGCACAAGAGCAAGATTAAAACAGATCACTTCACAATACCGATTCTTATTGCATTTTTCAGCGGTATAGTGGATCATTAAGGTATATATGATTTTTTTTATGACTCCGATTATAAGCATTAAATTAGGAATGATTAATGTTTCTATATCATTTCGTTTCTCAGAATTACATTACTTGACATTTCAAAATGATTTCATTCTTGACTATATTACGTATCTGTAGTTTCATATCTTTGCATGATTCTTAGCATGCTTTTTTCTTTTTCTCAGGTCTACAACCAAATTAATTATTTATGTACCACTTGATATTTGTTGAAAGCAGTAAAATATCGAATAGAGTCCCCTTGCATTCCATTAAATAATGCCAGTAAGATGTTAAAGTTTTGCAAAGAATAGTTTCTATACAGAAATAAAAACACCGTCCTCAGTGGCATAACGTTATTATATACGGAAAACGGAGTAGGAAGATATTCTTCACCCACACCCACTAGGCAAAACTTCATTTTTGGTCTCCCTCCGAACATGAAAGTTGCTTGATGGGTCTTTCTGAGCACCCACTGGGTCTACTCCCAACACAGTTGAGGGGCTTGCTAGGGCGGTTGCTACGCCAATGTATAAGAACGATGATATGGATCTACATAGACCTAGTAGTATGTTATATGTTATCTGTCTCCCCAAGTGTTACGATTTCCCCGGCCAGCAATTTCTAGCATGTATATTTCTGCGTGTTTGCATTGTAGCGTTTTTTTATAGTTCCTTGTTATCGTAAAGCTAAATATAGAATCCCTAGTCATTAAATTACAGTTTTTTAGGCATGTTCAGCGCTTTCGTAAATACATATCCCTCCAGCGCTGCATGATCCTGATGATTTTGTTCCCGCAATGTCCTTGGATAAGGGTCTTTTCATTCACTGAATTATTATTATTATTATTATTATTATTATTATTATTGCCGTATCAATTAAACATGTAAGCAATGATTCTACTCTGATATTTTAACGGTGTTTTCCCCAGTATTCATTTGCGTCGTTAAAATATTAGGTAATATTGATTTTTTAAAACTTGATTTCTCATATATAATTTAATGACATCAATTGCATTGATTATTACATAATTTCCTAGCAAGTTTAGTTATTTGTTACTATGTTCATACATACTGCCTATGAGGGAGCTATTGTTTAAGTTTGGCAAAATATTTTCCTTTTCTACTAAAAGCTTCCACATGCACAAACTATTATACTGATAAAATCTTCAGCTATCAGTTCTGAATTTTTATCTCACTTTTAGTATCATCTTGGAACTTTTCTGAGAGAAGATATGAAAGTCAGTTCTAGATAATTTATGTCTATCCCTTTAGAGGTACCTTTATGTATCTTCCTTATTTGCTCTTAGACAATCTACAAGCTCGATAAACGTTCATGTCAAGTGTTTCTCTTGAGTTGCTAATAAAAATTAACGTTCATAACACCTAAACCATTAAAATATAACATGTATGTATAACTTATACATGTACACATTAAGCACTGAATGGTTTTTATTTCCAATTTTTCTCCATGAGTTGTATCTCTCTAACGAATGACACATTATTGCCACGGATATGAAGAGAGGATAAGATGAAGCCTCAGTCTGACGGGAAATTGAGAAGCAATGTTTCTCAGATTGAGTCATTATAATACAAAGTACGTTATCCTCCATCACGCTGCCTATTAAACCCGAAGCAGATTACAGCTGTGACTTAGCTTTATAAATTCTCACTAGGAGCTCCTGTTCTCAGCGCCTCTGATGAGGATCGCGTGTAAAATGTAAAGTCTAATTAAGTACAGTTTCCGTCATAAGCCCTGACAGGTTCGTGTCAAAGTGAGTATATGCGGATTGGCCAAACTTACAAGAAGCGTCGATATGCTTATGTATTTGTTCAACCTTCAACTGGTTACTGCTATTTATAAATCCTGTTTGAATCAAAGAAATGGCTAGTTCTTAATACATGATAAAGAATTATAGGATGTTATTTGACAGACCTCATGCAATAGCGCACCTCGTAAAGGCAGGAAAATATAAAGTAGACTGAATCTTTGATACTAGATTAGTATGGTCTCGCATTATTTAAAACCCAGTTCTGGGTTATATAGTGGACACTCACAATGTTGTCACTTGTATTGTGGTTATAAAATGCAAGTGCATAAAAATCGAGCATACTGAAAAACCAGTTCTCATGCAGATGTCCACATCAACCTATCAGTCAATCAATCAAGCAATAGATCAATTAATTAATCAGCTATAATAACATAATTTCATCGCCACTCTCCATATTTTGTTATTTCCTTTATCAAACAAAGAAAGGCAAAGAGATATTAATGTCGTCGTTGTCAACGAAGGCTGCGTTAGTGCAGTTTTAAAGATTTTATGTAAACTGTATAATTTCCTCTTCCTGTAGACAGGGAAACAAGCTATATTTAATGTTTCAGTGTGGAAAGTGTTTTTGTTTTTTCATCACAATTATTTCAGTATCACAGAGTTGATAAATGATGGATGTCAAAGTTTGCCCCTTCTTTCTGAAATATTTGTATCTTTCAATAGAATTCTATGAACATTTACGATAACGTATGCTTTTGTCTTTGGAAACATTTTTCTGAGCATGAGAAAGATATTTATGTAATCGGCATGGAGCCGTGTGTCCATCTAATCAGTAGGACTGATCCTTGGTATAGATTAAAAACTGTTCATAGCCTCATCTTATCCTTGATTGCAGGTTCTCAAAATTTTAATTATATTCCATTAGTGAACATATGTTCGATATTTTGTCAAGGTCATGATGACGTTTTATGGATGCTTTTCAAATAAGTTCAGTATAAAACGAGCTTGTGTATCTAAGTTAATATGTAGGTTAATGCCAGAGGAGGATTTTGCTGGGCTCTGGCAAAACATATTGTCAAAAAAACAATTCATAATCCCGTTTATAACCTTCTAGATGAAGCGATCTTGGTCACAAACACATTATGCTGAATCCAAGCTGTCCGAACCCTTTATTCGACATTACAAGGCTTCTATTGGGATTCTAGCTTTTAGCAAATAGTTTTTGGCTATGATGGAGAAAAAGCAGTATCTGATTTGTTATGATTTGCTTCACATGTTCAAGCTCGGGTCTTTCTATACAAGACAAAAATATTTCTGACAGCATGACATCTTGGATGCATGTAGCGTTTCCATTAATTGCTGGTTCAGATATTCGTCACGAAATTCCTCCGCGTTTTTAATGAATTAATCTAAATGCGTAATTTTCAGCACAAATTCAATTCATTATTGGAATCTCTCTCTCTCTCTCTCTCTCTCTCTCTCTCTCTCTCTCTCTCTCTCTCTCGTACCGACACAAAAATCTTGGAAAGTAATAACCAAATATAAATATGAAGTGACGTAGGTTGCATGCTGTTGGTATGTGTTGTGAGTACAAGAGAGTGTATCAAGTTTAAGAACATTTCGATAAGAAAATAGCTATTCTAGTCTAAATAAAACAGGAAAAAACGTTATGAAAAAGATTGAGAGGACTTGCTTTATTTAGATATGAATGGGTTATTAAGATTGTTTATTTGGTTATGAATGGATTATTGACAAGGAAAGAGATTAAGAAGAAATACCATTTAATTACAAGTATTGATGGTACGTATCAAGATGTACATGCATAATGATAAAGGCAGTAAATTGTCAGAGAATATTACATTTTCAGAGACTATTCAGTTCATTCTTAGTAATTGTTTACTTGGAATAGTTTTAAAGTTGAATTGTTTACAAATGTTTGCATGAGAAAATGAACGCTGTAGTAAGACTATTGAATGTGCTGATGTGCCTGGAGTCTCAAATGTGCTAACGTGCCAATGACATGGAATGTGACGATGCGTTAACAGTTTTTTGATGTATCACAATAATATAATCCAAAATGTCCATGACTGAATTCACTATAATTCCATACTAATGAATTAGTCCAAGAAGTATGAATTAGAGCTTTGCATTTCCAGTGAATAGTTTAAATAAATAAATCCACCCAAATTAAAAACTAAACACATCAATAATACTGATTTCACATAGGATATTAATATATGAATGAGTAATGTTTCAATTGAACAACATTGATATACAAAGCTAAGACACAATAATAGAGCCAGGATGTAGGTCACTTTCCTTTAAAAAAAAAACATTCAAAGTTGTCAAGATGTTTATGAATTTCCAAATAATAGACTTTATATCTTATACTCAGATACAAGTAAACATGTTCAATCTCCATTAACAATGATCTGAATATTTAATCTATATTTATAGGGAATATAACTATGTATTACGTTGTTTACAAAATAAATTTTACCAGTCAGGTGAAATATTAAATTGTTTTTGGACAAAGGACAGGTACAAATTACAGATACATAACATATAATTATAATCATGGAGTAAAGACAACAAATAATGCAAATTATATATATATATATATATATATATATATATATATATATATATATATATATATATATATATAGTATATATATATATATATATATATATATATATATATATATATATATATATATATATATATATATTAAAATGTTCAACATAAAACTGCCCTGAAATAATTAAGTGCGCTTCTGATCTTATGTAGTCGATATTGCAGGTAAAATAAAATGTGATATAATGATACAAGAACATAGATGCTTTAGGGACTCATTGGGTAACTCATTGCGAACGTTTACTTTACAGAGTATTATTTTCCAGAATAACAAGAACGTTCTCACATTAGAATGACGCGTAATGCATATTAGAAATGAATTAAAGCACTTGTTATGCAAATTCTGGTGTGAAAGGTGTCCCCAGCTGATCTTTCCTTCATAAATCGTTGTCTTTCTAAGCCCTGCCTAATGACAGCATCCGCTCATTAATACTGATTCAATTGCTGACCTTGTAGCGAAACATGCATAAAGTTTGGTTACCTCTCTGAAAGCCACTGATAACAGGAAGAGGTTTCAGACTCAAACAGGAAAAATAACATCTCTAAGGAGTATCAAAACGGATGAAATATAGACTGTTCGGCTCCACAGAGGTGAAACTATTAATGTAAATAATAAAGAGCAATCACCCTCAAAATTCACTGCCGTTAAGAGAATCCGGAATAATAGTTTGATTCATTCATGCTTATGTATTCTCTGTCTGTCTGTCTGTCTGTCTGTCTGTCTGTCTCTCTCTCTCTCTCTCTCTCTCTCTCTCTCTATATATATATATATATATATATATATATATATATATATATATATATATATATATATATATATATATATATATATATATATATACACACACACACAGTGCAATAATGAAGGAAAACACACTACGATACTCGAAGACAGTCATGTCTGATTAGACACTACAAATTTATATCGAGTTTCTCATGAAAGAAACAAACATGTACACAAATAGTTTTTCTTCTGCTTTTGTGTTTTCTTTATTTAATTTGGACACCAGCATATGGCGAATAACAGTCGTTTCAGCATCTCAAGAGCATTGGTGCCAACAACGGTGCACTTTGGCCAGGGACTGATCAAGCTAACTACATGAAACTGACAACGAACAGCGCACAACGAGTTTTTTAACTTGTCTAAGAGCTTTCGACTCTTACTGAATCCTTGTCAAAGACAATTAGAAAAGAGACACAAACAAGAAAAACAGTAAACACAAAATACAACGTTGAATAAACAAACGTTTACATGGCCTTATATAATGGAAGTATTGTTTAAAAAGTTTTGCTGTTACGCCTAAATTGGTTTTTTCATTGAAGTTCCAACCAAGTCAGTTGTTATTTGTTTTGTTCAAAATTGACCTTATGACTGATTATTATATCTGCTCCTCAATGACAGTATCGAATGCTATAAAAAAAAAATATACGCAGCAAGTCGCCTTATGAACGTAGACAGGGCTTATGATAAGGTTTCCACTTAGTGATCACCATTTTATTATTGTTTGTTGTTCGTACATTCCATTTCAACTGTATCTGTGGAAACTCATATTGAATGTTTGTATTTCAATCACGACTAACTACGTTGAAGATTAGTTGTCTGTATTACCTTTATCTCAGTTAAAGAGAAAGTTTCCTGCAAAGAGCTGACGGACGGATAGTTTCTCTCTTTGATAAATGTCCTGCAAAGAGCTGACGGACGGTTAGTAGTTTCCTGCAAAGAGCTGACGGACGGTTAGTAGTTTCCTGCAAAGAGCTGAAGTACGGTTAGTTTCTCTCTTTGATAAATGTCTTCATATTTTCCATCTGATCTCTGTTAAGTTTTATTCACCTTATCTCTTCCCTCTAGCAAGTACAATAATGGCTAATACAGTCTTATTAACTAATTGTTTCTGATTTCATATGGCTCTTTCAATTTTTAAATTATTTTTACTATATTATTATGCGCAGAGTTTGTTTTAGTTGTTATCGCTTAGTTCACAAATATTTACTGTGACTGATTGTTAAAACCATGTACAAAGTATACTATGTCATAGTGGGCGATTATTATACAAATCCATATATCATTATGCCTTTCAAGTATCGTAATATTTCTAAAATAATGCAAAACAACTCACTCTGGAATAGGAGATGATGAGTATTATCTTTATTTGTAAAACCATTCAGAAAAGCACACTCTTGGATAGGAGACGATGATTGTACAAATCACCGAATCATCATGTATCGTAATTCACCATTCCTGTAAATGGGAGAGTTCTTGCTAATCTTATGTATAATGTATAAAGTCTTAATCTGAACAGGGATTCGTTTGCCATTTTTCTTGTACTTATTTCTTTCTTTTTTTTTTTTTTTCTTTTTTTTTTCAATCAACCGCCGGAATAAGCAGTCAAGGAAAAGTTCCAATAATGCCAGATTCTGTGTTTGTAGGCCAAAAGTTAGCTGTTCTTATTGTCTCAAAACATTTGCAACATCTGGTCTTCTACATCCCGTTATTACATTTTCCTGAAACTGGGGATCACTTAATCATACACCCTGAATTTGTACTTCTGGACATTCATTTACCTTTTTCTGCACGGCTTCTATGACAAGATCAAACTGACTGGTAGAACAGATTGTCGAGTTCAACCAGTCCGTTGACGTTTATACAACTTCTATTGTTTAAGGAAACTCGTAAGTAATATATACATAAACCAAATGAACAAATGTTTAGCTAAATGGTTCTCATTTTATGACAAGTCACGGACATTCACATAAATCACTGAATACATGTTGACACCTTGAAGTACGATTTGACTTTGCCAATTTACTGTCTACTGTTCACAGGCCACTGAAGCAATGTTTTCAGGACAAAGTACTCTGTACAGATGTTTGCAATGTATATTATGATCGCGTGCGAATTGCTATGCCTCGAAGCTCGTCTAAGGCCGTTACAATTCTCATCATTGAAAGTATCTTGAAATTACGCCGATATTGCCGTGATCAACAAAATTTGATTGCTATAAAAACAGCGGGCATAAGTTGATCGTATACTCCAATCACTGTAGCCATTCATATTTATGGCTCATACACACCTTTTAGTTATGGCAATGTGGGAGATCACACTGTACATAATGTATATGGAATTTATACCAGTATTTACTATTTACTATGTTAACTAGTATATATCAGTTGTAGCGCCGTATATTCATTCATATGTCATGTTCCATCATGAATTTGAAAAAAATAAAGCTCCTTTTCCAGGTTTGTCGTCGTTTGGTTATGTTATGTAAATTTATATTTGTTAGTTTTTCTCCATGATTATAAGTTATAATTGTATTTAGTACTTGACCTTGTCCAAAATCAAGTTCACTGTGTACCTGTCAAGAGGCACTGATAATGTTTATAGTTTGGTAAACAAATGATAGTATAGCTAATATTTTTGTAGGAGCGTCTGTTTAATATTAGGGCCATGATCAATAAATGTAAACATATTTATTATGATCTGGATCATGGTTATTGGAATTACCCCATATAAATACCTTGCGTACCTGATGTTTACCACATCTTTATTATAATTTTGGTAACAATTTTATCTTGTTGAGAAACCAGAATGTTCTAGAATGAAAAATTCCACTGTCATATTATTACCAGAAAAAAAAAATGTTAATTGTGACCTAGATCAAGTAGAGTGCATTATATTCGTGTTTATCTAGAAATTACTCATTCTTGCTGTAAGATCTTGATGCAGAATCATTTTTTATAGTTGTGTTTAGTTTTTGTTTGGATTTATTTATTCAACTGTATTCACTGGAAACATAAAGTGCTCATCTATAGTATTTTTGAACAGAAATATTAACTTGGAATTATAGTGCATTCAAACAAAGACATCGTGTATTATATTATTATGATAAATTGGAAGAATGTTAATACATCTTCACATTTCAGGCTATCGGTACATTAGCACATTCAAGACTACAGCTACTCCACAGATATTTATTTTGAACTTTATTCATTAGGCCTGCTGACAGAACATTTTGGAATATTTGGGATTTAATTTGCAAAACTTTAAGTTCTTTTTAAATTTTCCATTCTGTATTGTAGGGAAGTAACTAATATGTTGAATTTTACAAAACGTGTTGGTTTTCGCTCTTTTCTATTACATAGTTTCAGACCATACAGTCGTAATAATTAGGATAAATGGTTGCAAAAAGTGAATGTCCTTTACTGCTAAAAAACATAACAAAGACGATGATCGAGTCACTGTTATTCGTTATAAAAATGCTTTCTGTAATTAACTTGTATTTGTGCACAACTTGAATAGGATCATGTCATGTGCTCTCTCTCTCTCTCTCTCTCTCTCTCTCTCTCTCTCTCTCTCTCTCTCTCTCTCTCTCTCTCTCTCTCTCTCTCTCTCTCTCTCTCTCTCGCTCTCTCTCTCTCTCCAACAATGTAATCACAACTAGAATGACAATTATACAATGATTGTTACGAAAACTGATTTGAAATGAGCTATATATTTCTTTGTCCAAGTTTATAATCTGACATACGATCATAAAGGAAGATATTCAACACTAAAATTGCTCACAGGAGAATCTGGGGTATCACCAATGCTTATAAATATTCACGAACTGCCACTCTTATTGCAAAATATGAATAACAAAAAAGCCCGCAAATTGATTCCGAGAGTATTCCTAGGGCGTTAAAGGATATGACTTGAGAAGACCCAGAACATGTTGTTTTATCTACAAGACCATATTAGACTATTTGGATCCAATGTTTAGAAGATGAGAACACCGTCACGTTTATTGATCTCTGAAAACTGGTAACAGAAAGTTGTCATCAGCAATATTTAAGAAAGGTAATACTACTTTGTCTAATCGTGTGAAAAAGTCTCTCTCTCTCTCTCTCTCTCTCTCTCTCTCTCTCTCTCTCTCACATACGTACATAAGTTCGTACACACATCATGGATGTGTGCTTTCTCAGAGTTACTACATTTCATTCTGGAGTCATTATTAGAAATTATTGCATACCTCTCCAGATACAGTTTTTATTGTGTTCCTTTTATCATTTATAAGAAGCGGTTTGCACAAAAATGACGCGACCGGCAAATCAATTTACATTTTCTGTGGATGTTTTCTGGGGTCGGGGTGGGGGGGGGGGGGTCAAGCCGGTGCTATGTATGCTTCTCAAAAGGCGATCACTCAGTTCGTACTAATGAATCGATTTAATAAAATGACTTTCGATATTAAATTTCTATACATCAAAATGTAAATAAATCTATGAACATCTTAAACTTACTTTTTTAAAATTCTATTGCCTCATCCGTCGTTTATTCTGTTAGTTTGAGTTTCTGCACCGATATGTAACTATGTACCCTGATCATAAATATTCAGGTGTAGATCAAATAAAGCAAGTGAATTTATTATTATTTTCTCTCTTTTGTGCCGTTTTAATTTTATTACACTACTGTTAATGTCAAAATCACGAGCAATTTCGGTATGAAATCTCTTCTTTTTTTTTAAAAAAAAGGAGATCTCACGGATATGTTCTATTACTGTCCTTATTCCTCAATGGCTTTTAATTCTGTGACTGACCTGAATGACTGTTGCCTAAAAATTAGTCTTCCTTGAAACTGTTTGAAGTGTTTCTATGTGAACTTATCATCAATTACAATTAACGTACCCGCGTTTTGAAGGTAATTAAAACATCATTAGATTTTTAGTATTTATCTCTCAGAAAATAAATCAAACATATAGTCACCATCTCTATAGAAGCGAAATACAGTAACATCCATCCACGCCCAAGCTTGTAGCTTACGTGCATTTATACATCAGATTTCAAGTAAAGAGTGCATTCTCTTGTATTTTGTCATTCGCTTCTATTTACCTCGAATGGCTGTCAGTAGTATAAGTATTTGAGGTTTTAAAACCAAAGAGGGTTTTAGGTCAGAAACCCTCACCCCCTCTAAAATAAATATATTCTGACATTTTTTCACCACCTCAGAGACCCCCTCTCCCTCAAAAAACCACCTTCCTCCAAATTTTTATCTCAGAAAATGATGAAATTTTGAAACCCAAAGACGAGAACCCTCACCGCTAAATTTTGTGGGAGAAAAAAACTGAAGCTAAAAATAAAAAAATAAAAAGAATCAAAATAAAATAAAAAATAAAACTAAAATAAAAATATAAAATAAAAAAATAAAATAAAATATATACTATACATAAATATATATAGTTTATATATACAAAAAAATACAAAAATAAACATTACCGTAGTAAGTGGTTACCCTTCCATTGGGGCCCCTTCATTGCCTTTGTGCCCTTCGGTGGGGTCCTTATATTATTGGCTTTCTTATGACGTTTATGGGGCACCCCACTAGACTTTTCTTTTTGGCAAACATTCTTTCTGGGTAACCCTTCAAATGAGGTAGAGAGCTTACATACGGTAAAGTTTATTTTAGAGAGCTTCATATTGCGAATTTAATGACCCCCACCACCACCACCAAATCAAACCCCGGGGTAAGTGCAAAACACTCTCACCACGTTGTTTAACGTGATGAGAGGTCATTAAATCCTTGGAGCGAAGCTCTCCATCTTTTTAAAAATGGCGATGGCAGTCCAGAGCCTACCCGTCGATTTTGTCCGTGACGGGAACCGAACTCAGGGCGCCAGTATGAGAATCCAACATTCTAACACTGAGCTATGAAATTTAGTTATAAGTACATGTTTAAAAAAATTATCATGTAGTTACCAAACAGCATTACATTTTCTGATTCTGAAAGCTTGAAATTTTGTATTACATTTTCTGATTCTGAAAGCGTTATTATAAATAAATCGAGAAAATACGTGATTTTTGATTAAAAGATATTTTCTATATAAATCTGTTTGTACAGAAAAACGAAATCCTAATGTTGGCTGAATACATAGGCTGTATATAGATCAACCGTTGCCAAGGATACTAATCAATAATGTCAACGAGTGGGTTGAATGAATACACAGCCGCTATACCATTACGAACAGACTCTGCAGAGAGATAATCAATATTCTGTATGAATGGGTTTTTACGTAATGGTTTATATAAGACTATTTACTAACATTTATGCAAGAGGAATTGCTAGTTATTTCGGCAAATACAGAACTGCCACCAGGATTTAGGTCTTACAATTACTATCAGATTTTTGTTGATGACATTAGTGCCAACGTTCACCTGAGTTTCACAGCTCCATACATTTCATTAGCCAAAAAAAAATACAAAGCAAATGTTACAGTATATGCTATGTCAATAACTACAAAAGATTTTAAACTTAGCTGGAACAGTATTATCTCCCTTTTAAAAAAAGTTAGGGCATAAAAGTGTGGAAATGAATGTTGCAAAGATTGTCTAAGGTTTTGCTTCTGTGATTGTGATTACATTAAATTCTCCTTTGACAGGCCAAAGGAACTTACATTTTAATTTTTTAATTTTTTTTTTTAAAGAAGTCAGAGTTGGTCTCTCAATGGAAATAGGTTTATTGTTAATGATTGTGGTAAGCAGGTTGTAGGCCTATCTTTTAACATTAGTCTCAGATTATTGTGATTTTATTAAGGCATGCTCTCAGTTTAGATTATCAGTGTACAGTTATATTTCTTGACCAATGAACAATGTTTCAGCATTCGCTATTAAGTATGATTTATTGTCATAATAATACAAATAAAATTTAATTCTACCGGTTACTTTTCGACGACATTCAAATAGTTCTTTCATTTCTATCTTACTGAGAAGATACTTACTACCTTTTACAAAAACCTTCGACCGGTCTTAGTCTATATTAATTTTTGTATACTGTTGCTGGCTGATCGGATCATGAAAATTGTCATATTTTAGTGCAAGCTAGTCTCGCAAACTTTCGAGTTAATTAAAATATTTGCTATCGTCTGATCTGATAAGGGAGAGTTTGATTCTGTCAAATTTGCTGAAACAAATACCTGAAATTTCATATTTAAATTCAAATGATAATTGCTGGTTATTAACCATTATTGCTTTGATTTTGCTATTAACTCCATCAACTAATGTTAAATTTTCGAACATTATTTCTGATGTTTAAACAAAATTACTTGCATAATGTCCAAGTGCTAGTGTATTAATTCCGTCTCTGCAATACCTTTTATCATCAAAATTACTTAATCCACGTTTTATAATTGTATCCGTTTCAAGTTTATGGTGATTTGTTCTGATAACATTTGTTTTGATAAAACTGACATTATTGTTTATCGCTGCTTTAAAATCGTCAAAATTCATTATCCTTTTCACATATCCTCGAGGAATACCTTTTGCTTTTTTGTAAGTTTATTGTCATCTAATATGACAACATACCTTTTGCTCTTTAGTCCGACAAATTCCCTAACTGGCATAAACATAAATTCATCTTTCATTTTTCCAATAACTTTCTTATTCGAATTATCTTGAAATCCACTACATGCTGGATAATCGGATAAATCGAACAAATCTTTATTATTGTAAATATCTTGATAAACATTTTCACATTTTATATTATAAACTAGCGAATCTGTATCAGTAAATAGCAACTCTGAATCTGGCCACTGCTTTTTGGTAAAATTATAGTGAAAATCGTACATCAGCCACTTTGATATATCAAGTACAGATGCACCAACATAAATCGGTTTATTTAACTTTAAATTTGTCTTTCGTCGTTGAATTGCAACAAGATTTTCATTAAATATTTTCATACTAACAAAACCATCATCATTAACTATTTTATTTCTGCGATTTATATTATTAACAATTTCTATCGAAACTCGCTTTCGAATATTCTCCATTGTCTTACCGAACACCGAGTTGTTCATTAACTTGAAAAAGTTTTTCTCAAATTCGGTTTAAGCCACAGCACGACGTTTCGTATTTAAGTCAATATAATCTGCCATCCACCTCGGCTGATTAAACTTTAGCACGCGATGTACTTTTCTCAGAATTAGTCCAGCATCTACTGCTTGTTTTAAATTTTTGTAATGCATAGCGTAATTTCTTTTATTTAACAAATTTGGAACTAACTTATTAACAATCGAATTTTTTGCTGTTGCCGTTGCTCGTTGTTCAGGCAATAATAAACTATAATCAATCATCATTGACTCTGCACAAAACGGGTAGTCGTTATGTAGATCATGTAACGAACTAGGATAATCTAGATCAACTTCAACAAAGTATGAAATATCGGAAAAATCATTATAAATTTTTCTAGGTAAATCTTTTTCAGTTTCTCTAAGAAATTGATCTGGAGTTATCCAATGAAATCCACCACAAGGCGTTGGCTCTGACATGGCCCAACCATACAAATTCACACAATCTAGATAAATAATATGATTAGATGGGAGATTTTTATCATAATTTTTTAGATATTTATTATTAGCTACTGCATATTTTTTTGTTATAACACTAATTCCGCCTCTGATACCTTTTTTCAATAAAGTTAAACATATCAACATCTGTTAAGAGATCCAGTTCTATCTTACTTGTTTTTAGTAGAGCGTCCCAAGACAATCCTGGAGCAGAACAATACCAACAAGGATCTAGTCCATAATTGCTGTAGCTTACTCGACGAAAACTCTCAAAAACATCTGCTAGTAATAATACATCTGTTTTTAAATATAGATCGTGATAATCACCAAATGTTTTACAACTAAATTTATTCCAACTATCGTGTGCATATTTATATTCGTTATCTGTGATATTTTCATTTTTGAGTTGCGAGTAAAATTTATCTTTATCAAGAAGAGAAGTTTCATCAAATCTGCTCCAATCGTCGAGATACTCGTAAGGAAAGATACCTTTTTTTGTCAGATTGATATAGTTTTCACCAAAGCAACTTTTTAGGTTAGCGAAATTGGTACCGGCCCTTGTAGCGCTGTTTACAAGCTCATCTAATGATGCTGCCGTAAATTGCAGGCTATCAATAAAACGTAATTTACCGAGTGTCACCGACATATACTTTTAAAATTGTTTGGAATACATTTTATTGTATTATTTAATTTTAGTTTAGCTTTAATATTTTCATCACCAAAAGCTTCTACAATGATATGACTGTCATAACCACGAAAGTTATGTAAAACTACAGGAATAAAATCTGGAGCATGAAATTTTAAATTACAACTGTTATGAGCTGCTCCACGATATTGGTCGGTCAAATGACAATGATCTCGCACCTTATC
>JAECUM010039197.1:0-17184 GCA_016617855.1 Megalonaias nervosa
CATCTAATAAAGGTATAATAAAAGTATTTTAAAACGTGTGTTAAATAGATCATTCAAACTTTCTCTGACCGCGCTTTAGTACATGCAAAATATCAATCAGTATACGTAATTTGCATGCAGCCAGTGAGACGACAACAACAGGTTCCCTGACAACATGGCACAAACTGACCATTGGCCATTGAATCGTGATATGAGCAACCTCCATTGTACTATATAGTCGACGTACTCAAAGTGAAATCCATGTTGAAGAAATAAACATATATTAAACTGCAAGATTAATTTCAAATTGATTCATTACTGCTACCCATATTTTCCTGATGTCGAAATTTGGGAGTGGTGCCTACATGTCCTACCTTGTGTACAACAGTCACTATCACGACATAAGAAAATTTTATTCTTTAGCTTTTCAAATATTGTCTATAGTTCAGCAGGAAATGACAAATATGTCTATTTAATAAGACAGACAGACAGACAGACAAAGAAAGAAAGAATCGTTCTTTTTATGGGCCTCATCACTGCACGAAGTGATCAAAACACTCAAAATAAAATAAAATCAGCCTGATTCCAGCTGATAGCAAATTTCTTTCTAAAGGCTGGGGGGTTGGGGTGAGTGTTGCTATCAATGAAGAATTGTCTCCTAACCAAAGATCGAAGCAGTTTAAGTTGTTTCAAAACATTATCCTCGATAAATGCCAAATTAAAGGGCCGGGTACAATTTAGACATATGTTCTTTTGATCTATAGTATCTATGGAAATCTTCGTTTGTGTGTATGTAACCGAACATGTGTGTGTGTCAGAGAGACAGACAGACAGATAGACAGATTATAATAGGGACCAACAATTTAATTTGCTCAGGTAAGGGCCTGTGCTTTTTTAAAAATATAAATTTCTGGCTCTCAAATAGCTAGGAACAATATCTTTCTCTGATCTATTCCTCGATATTATATCCCTTACATGTAAAACAATTTGGGGAAAAAATAAACAGATTGAAATAAGAATAAAATATCTCGTCAGGAATGAAAATCGCAGCTCCCCTCGCCTAAAATTAAATGGTGTGAACCTCATGGTAGAGGAATTGGCTATGTATATGTTAACTGTTGTAATGGTTCAAATATTCGAAATTAATTTGTAATTAATACAAATATTAACAAAATAGAAAATCAATAACTTTTTGAATTTATTTGTTACGAAACACAAAAACATGCTTAAGATATCATTAAATTCGCACATTCCTTATGACGAAAACTACAGAAGTATCATTAGAGTGAAAATGTACCGTCGTACGTATCACTGGATAAAAATACCGCGGTAAACTGGTATAACAGTAATACCGCGCAGCTCTAGTGAATATAATAATAATAATAATAATAATAATAATAATAATAATAATAATAATAATAATGAGGACTTTGTATAGCGCCTAATCTTTAGAAGCTCTAAGCGCTTTACAACATTTGGCAACACTTAAAAAACATATATAATGATATGATTACAAAAATAAAAACAAACACCACGAAATTAGAAAACAGAAAACATGCTGTAAATATTTAAGGCAAGGATACATTATTAGGTCTTTTATGTCTGTTCTTGCAGTTGAAATAGGTGAGTTTTAAGAGCACTCTTGAACGAGATCACTGTGTCTTTGTGTCTAAGTTCAGTGGGCAATTCGTTCCACGTTGCTGGGCCCTGGTATGCAAAGAGCGTTGTCCATGTGATTTCATTTTCATAGTGGGAATAATGAGAATACGAGTGTCAGAAGAGGAGCGTAAGTATCTTGCTGGTGTGTACACACGGGTGAGATCAGATAGGTATGTTGGACTGGAGCCCGTCAGTGAAACGTAGCACAGAGAACAAAGTTTCTGTTTAATTCTGGATCGTATGGATAGCCAGTGTAGGGTACAGAGCAGGGGAGAGGCGTGCTCTGATCGTGGTACTCTAAGGATGATTCGTGTAGCTGTATTTTGAACTTTTTGAAGTTTCTGAAGTAGATATTGAGACGAACCAGACAGAATTGAGTTACAATAGTCCAGTCTTGAAGGTACTAAGGAACACACAAGTGTTTTAGTGGCATCAACTGAAAGATACTTGCGAATGGAGCTGATGCGTCTCAGCTCAAGATATGCAGCCTTGCATATGTTCATGACATGTTGGTGCAATGAGAGAGTACTGTCGAGAGTAACAACTAGGTTTCGTACTGACTGTGAATTTAATGTTGGTGTTGTTGATATTTATTGTCTGAGGTAAAGGATGTGAATGAGAAAGTCTTTGTGTTGTAATCAGAATGGCTTCAGTTTTATCATCATTCATCTGCAGCTTGTTACATGTCATCCATGATTTCACATCGGAAATGCACCTCTCTACGCCTTGGATGGAAGCTTCAACTTCAGTTGGATGGCTAGATTTGTATATTTGGGTGTCATCAGCATACAATTGGTGAGACACTGGATGATGATCTATGACACTTGAGAATGGCTGAGTGTATAGAATGAAGAGAACAGGTCCAAGAACAGACCCCTGTGGAACACCACAGCATAGATCAACTGGGCTGGAGTGTTTTCCATTTGTGGACACAATTTGTGTCCTGTTGACCAAGTAGGACTTGAACCATAGTAAGGCCGTATCATGAATGCCAACTACATGCTGGAGACGGTGAAGTAATATATCATGGTCTGTAGTGTCAAATGCTGCAGACAAGTCAAGGAGAGTGAGGACTGTAATCTTTCCGCTATCCAAAGCAGAGAGGTCATTGACTACTTTCAGAAGAGTAGTTTCAGTGCTGTGGCAAGGGCGATATGCAGACTGTACATTGCTAAAAAGACTGTTTGAATTCAGATGAGATACAAGTTGGGATAGAACAAGTTTTTCTAAGATTTTTGACATGAATGGGAGATTAGAAACTGGGCGGTAGTTCTTTAAATCATTATGGTTGGTTGTTGGTTTCTTCAGCAGAGGCTTTACAATGGCATTTTTTTAAATAAAAAATGATGGGAATTCCCCGGATGAGAGAGAGGTATTAATAACATCAGTTAGTGAAGGCAACATTGGATCTAAGCACTCAAGCAGCAGTGATGTTGAAATCAGATCAAGTTCACATGACTTTGGTGCACTCTTCATCACGATTGTACGTACTAAATCCATAGAGACAGGTTCAAATGCTGTCAACGGTTGCCGCTGAAAGTCTGTATCGCAACTGTATGGTGACGACGAGTCAATTGAAATTGTATTGTCAAGTTTATCTCTGACGGTTTGTACTTTGTCACGGAAGAAATTTGCAAACAGGGCCGGAAGGTCGACTAGAGAGAAGGTAGCTGGAAGTGGTGTACATTTGTTCCTTGACATTAGCTTGTTAGTAATCTCAAATAGCTCTTTGCAGCTGGAACTTTCCGTGATCTTAGTACTGTAGTGGGCTGATTTCGCTGCATGGACTATGTTTGTGACATTCTTCTTAGCGGCATCATAGATTTGCTTATGAATAGTGAGTCTGGTGGAAAGCCAAAGCCTCTCAGCTTTACGGCGGTCTCTTATCAGTGCGAAGCTGGTCCCTAACACTGCTATACCACGGAGAACACTTTTGAATTGATACTCTGCACTTGGTTGCTGGGGCATGTTTGTCAAGCAATGAACGCAGGCAGTTATCGAGTTGTTCTGCTGTAGGAGGTAAGCTAGTTGTTAGGTTTGCTTGGATGTCATGCTTTAGTTGGGTTCTGTTTACCATACGGAGGTTTCTCTTAGTAGCGAATAAAGGTGGAGGGTTAGGGACTGATACGTCAAGATGGCATAATGCAGAGGTGATCTGATGAAAGTTCGTGGGACACCAGCGAGGACTGTAGAATATTATCATCAGGTCTATAAAGAATTCAGTCTAAAATGGGACCATGTTTATAGGTAGGTCGGCTAACTGACTGTTTGAGGTCGAAAACGTGAATGGAATCTAGGAGTTTTGATGTGCATGGGTTTCCAGGACAGTCAAAGTGAAAGTTGAAATCTCCAAGAATAATCAGGTTGCCACCTATCAAATTTCCATACTCCAGGAGATTCGGAAACTGCTCCAAAAAGAGAGATTCTGTCAGCTCGTTTTTTCTTCTAGTAGGAGGGCGGTAGAGGCAGAAAAAATGGACTGACCTTTGTTCCAGTGTGAGTGTAGTTTGGACTAGTTCGAACGATGTGTGGTAGAAATTGAAGGTTGTAGTGTAGTTAAGACGGTTAATCATGAAGTTCTTTGCGATGACAGCAATTCCACCTCCGCGAGAGTGGCGGGTGAACGACTTGATGGAGTAACCGGTGGGTGTTAGAAATTGTAAATCGATGAATGAAGTTTTGTGCATTTTTTTTTTGTTTGTTTTGTTTTTTGGTATATCCTAGATGCTTTTTACTTTTAAAATCGGTTGGGGTGGTACAAACAAACGGAAGAGTGTGCAAATACTATTGTAAAATTGGAAATCTTCTCAGGAACATGTCATGCTTTTACAAAGTGGCATAGACGAAGCTACGGAAGAGGCTAGCGTGTCTTCTACACGAATTTTGTGTGTGTGTGTATGTGATGCAGATACCATGTTAACTACAGAATCTTCAGTGTTTGAAATTCATTATGAAAGATTGCATGAAATTCATTGTTTAGAAAAACTGTGGCTAAGTTAGAAATTAACTACGGTAAAATAATTATTGTCACTATAGTACAAGTCACATGGGTCATGTATGCACAATGTTAAAAATGACACCCATTACTCAGGGCCGTAGAGAGCGATCACGGGCCCTGGGGTAAGAAACACCCAAGCCTCTCCTAGTTCTTGCCCAAACAAAATGTTTCTCTTATAAAATTAAACAGTGTTATTCAACCCGTGCGCCCTTACGTACCTGGGCCCCGGGGATATATTCCTGGTTGACCCCCCTCCCCCCTTGTTGGCCCTGTCATCACTGAAATAATCGGTGTTGAATGTGTACATTACCCATGTGACTTGTTCTATAGTTGGGAACTTTAACTGTATGTCATCTTGTGAGCAGAAATGTTATTTGACTTTAGATCAGAAGAATTCTAAATGAAAATATGTTTCCTGTAGTCATTTATTAAGGTCACCAAAACACATGAAAATGAAACTAAAGTGAACCACTTTCCTGTGAATTTAAATTTCCGGTTGGTGACTGGCATGACGGAAATTGTGTCACTAATGCGATTGGTGTCTCATGGCATCGCACGAGGGACAATCGCCTTCCCATAATTCATGAGGTACAGTAGCGTTCTTTGCATAAGCAACGATTGGATTCCAAGTTCTACTATCATTTAGCAGAATATGGGTTGCTATGGTGGATGTTTCTAGACTTTTGAGAATTGGTAAGTACCAAAATATATTTGAAACATACTTTTTACTTTTCGTGTTTCATTGGGTAGAGGCAAGGGATGATGAAATTGAAAACTGCAGACGATAGGCCTACTGTAGACTATAGTCCGAGTTTATTAATCCGTTTGTTTGTACCCCCCTACCGATTTCAATAACGGAAACCTTTAATTTGATATAAAGTGCAAGGAACTTAGTCAATTCATTCATTGATTTATATTTTCTAACCAGACTGTGAGTAGAATGTCCATAACACCACCATCGTCTGCGCGTTTCATGCTTAACGGAAGTTTTCAATATAATAGACGGACATGCTCGAGATCCATTTCCAGTTCCTGGACAAGTCCATTTTCAGCAAAGGGGTGTGTGCACGACTGCAAATGTATATACATATGTCGTTTGCTTCCGATATTTACAGCGTCGAATCAAGCAAAGGAAAAGAATGACAACAACAAATTTGCCTTTCACGTGAATTTAACAAGCGGTTTTATTAATATGTTCATGTGTGCAACGGGATATAATTCCAAACTCTCAACATTATGGTAATTTATGGAATTATCCGGCAATTACCGAACAGGATGAACTACATCATTATGTTGTCTGATGGAAATAAACTAGCCCATAGTGTACGCAATGTGGCGCCGTGTTAGTATGGTAAGTCCGTTAAGCGTGAAAGGTGCAAGTGGGTGCCAGTATTAGTGCCACTCTGGTCACAGTCAGTTAGAAATTATAAATCATTGATTCAATTGACTTAGTTCTGTGCACTTTTTATCATATTAAACGTTTTTGTTATTGGAATCGGTAGGGGGGTACATACAAACGGGATAATAGACTCGGGCTATAATACAGAGCTACGTCACACGATTGTCCATGGGCGATGCGGTATTTATAGGCCTATATCACTACTGTAGTAGATTTAAAAAAGTAAAAATAATTAATAATGAATAGTTATATTAATTAATATACTTGTGCTTATATTGCTTAAAAATTAGTAGGAAATGACACATAGTATACTGATTTACAAGAAACCCATTAATATAAGGGGGTGCTCACCAGTTATTATGTACTTTTGAGAGAGTGACGTATGTTAAGGTGAAGTTGTTTGTATTTAAAACATGCACAGTGGAGAGAATGTTGGCATACCTCTATGTTACTTTGATGTAATGTGGCTAACATTTCTTAGGGTATTGTACTTTTTGAAATTGTAAATGATCTTAGCACACTGCTAACTAAAATGACTGCTCCCTTGTGCTCCAAAAATCAGCCGGAATTTGTCTAAAGTACACTATCCTTAGCAGCTATTAAAATAAGGAAAATGAATTTTGCCAGACTAGACAATACCAGCTTCTGAAAGTGTAATGAATGAATTACCAACTATAAAAAATGTAAAAAAAAGTTATCGTCTCTTTTTTTTACAATTTACCTCTGAAGTTCAGGAAGTGAAAATGACCAAGTGGAGCTAGCACCTTTTTGAAAGGTGCACATCTGGAGTAAGGCCAAGCTGTATACTCTATAAGCCATATTACACCCATCAATCATACACCAAAATAAAGGGAATTCAAGGTTCTTTGAACAATACCTAGGATATACAAAGTCTTTTTTAAATAGCCAGTATAACTAGTGAGGAAACCCGGGGGAATTCTTTTTCTTTAAAATTCTAACACTATGCAAAATACGAAACTGTAGAGCGCCACCTAAACAGAACCAAATAGCAAACATTGCCATGACGTCATAGGGCATGATCACATAGGGAGTTCCCTGGTCTGGTTGGCAGAAAGACCATAGGCTTATTCCTGTTCGATTGAATACGCTTGTTTACCAGAAGATATATATATATATATATATATATATATATATATATATATATATAAATAATCAAACACTGCTTAACAGTGAAATTTATTGCAGTAATCATTGATCACAATAGGTCTTTATACAAAGACATGCAATTAAAGAACTTCAAAACCAATACACCCACACCCATTTTGAAAACGAAATAAGTTTCCATGATGGAACCATGGTAAGTTGTATCGTTTTGTCGTTGATAATGTGTAAAACAACATCAAACAATTCTGTCTCCAGCTGTTTATGCATATAATCAATTATAAACAAAGGAAATGTAAAGTTCAATGATAAAACATGGCAACAATGTACATCACCTCGTTATTTTGCATAATGGGTTTACGATGAAGATGAGACGACAAGAAATGGATAATTGTCCATAGCTATTACATGCTGTCTTTCATGACAAACTTTCATGGCAGTCAAATTTGTTTTATGAAAATTAATGTGTATCAAATCTCTCTCTCTCTCTCTCTCTCTCTCAATATATATATATATATATATATATATATATATATATATATATATATATATATATATGTAATGTATGCTGTATCTATGATATACTATGGGATTTATACATATTTCATTCAAATGAAATGAGGCTTGCCGAGTTTCCTTTTGATGGAAATTTATGCGAGTGGTATATCATTGATAGCATACATACGATACATATATTTGACTTATATCACATGCTAATACACATATTTGCCCTTTCAACGGAAAGCAGAAAGGATTGCGGTGAAATTGTGTATCGTGGTAAATTCATTTAGAAATCAGAATAATTTATAATTTTTATCGTTCTTTTCTTACTCTCTAATGTTTAATAAGTAGAAATGCATCAATAATTTATAGGCCTAGAATTAACAGCACGCAGTTCCAATGTTTATATATGTGTATTATTGCACATGGGCGGACCACAGTTTGATATATCAATAGTATACCAATGGAATAGCAAATTCTTTTATACCAAAACTTTTAAAGCCATGTTACTTTTAGTATATATGTGTGTGTATATATATATATATATATATATATATATATATATATATATATAAGGAAAGTGACAGTCTTAATGACCTAGATTATATACCCAAGCAGCAGAGAGGGTGGACCCTACAACTTTTCTGAGCCCTTATTTTTGCAATTTAACGGTTCTATCGACGAAATTTTCTCTAATTGGTCTCCAGTATTATGGTACCCTCCGAGTATATCAGCACCGGGTCACTCAATTTTTGTCGTCCACGCTCTGCTGCTATAAATTAACCAAAGATTTTATCCAGACCTACACGATATCTAGATCTTGGATCATGTAAATTTATCATTATAAATCCGAACGGAACAGCTTGTGCTTTTGAAAAGAAATTTTTAAATTTAATCATGTCCATGTCCCCCGAACACCAAGTATAGTAAATATTCTGCAGGGTATAATTATCTACTCCATTAAACACAGCCAAAATATTACAGTTATCTCTAATTACCTTAGGTATCTGCGTGTATCGTTGTGTAACATAAATCACATCAGTATTTTTATGCCTACCTCGAGAAAATATTCTAGCTGGATTCGATTGTTTGTCCAACATAACATCATCGTACACTACTAAATTATTAATAAGTCCATCTAGATCATCTACAGATGGTGCCTCATCGATATCGGTGATAAAATCAATAACATCATTATCCAGTATCTTTGCATTTTCATTAAAATCTTTAAGTACCCCATAACACCGCTGATCATCTACAGATGGTGCTACCAAATATAACCTATCCCACTTGAGCCTTCGTATTATTATATTAAGCAATAATTGTGTTTTACCAGATCCAGATGGACCTATTATTATCATTCTGATAGAATTCGGAAGCGCTGGATGGTGCTTTACTAGTTCTTGTTTCCGTGTTGCTGAAAAATCAATTATATCCATATCATTAATAACATGAGTCTATATTGTGCTCGATGCAGAGCACCTACCGATACCACAACAAAAAATAAAAGACGTGCAATTACAGGTAAATGTGTAAAATGTGGCACAAAAAAATATAAATTTATTTCGTCAAAGACAGGTGGAGATATAGCCGCTTCATTAGGGAAATTACCAGGAGCCCCATGGGCTAAATACCCCGGTGAGAAACACCTTCCTGGATATAATTATTGTGGTCCTGGAACCCGACTTGATGTCCGACTTGATGATCAAGATCAACCAAGACCAGGAGAGCATCCAGTAAATAAGATTGATCAAGCGTGTCATGTTCATGATGTTGCGTATAAAAGTAAAGATTTGCAGCAACGACATCTCGCAGATGTGAAATTGATTCATGCATTAAATTCTATACCTAATAAATCTCTCAGAGAATAACTCCCTAGTTTTCTAATAAAATCTGCTATGAAAAGTAAAATAATGCTAGGGGCTGGTAATTAATTATATAACTAATATAATGGAATCTGTTTATTATTCCCCGAGAGGATATTGGAGAGGCAAAGCAGCTATTACTAAACTTTCCGAAGCAGCAAAAGTCTCACGTAATGTCGCTGCAGTGTGGTTAGCATGACAGGCAATATGGCAGATTTATCTACCACCACCTAAAAAAATTCAATACGCACATTTTGATGTCAGCGTCCCTAATGAAGTTCATCAAGCAGATATTTTATTTTTACCACACGATACTATTAAAACACGTGGACGAAAATCATGCACGTATAAATGCGCATTGACTGTCGTTGACGTTGCCAGTAGATATAAAGAAGCGGAACCATTATCAACAAAGACAGCATCTGAAGTTGCATCTGCGTTCGAGCGAATTTATCAGCGAGGACCTTTGCGATGGCCACAATTATTACAGGTTGATACTGGTAAAGAATTTCTTGGTGCAGTATCATCATTGATGAAGCGACATAACGTTAAAATTAGACGAGGGCATACTGATATTCATCGTGATCAGGCAATCGTTGAACGATTTAATAGAACACTTGCTGAGCGGTTATTTGGATACCAATACGCAAAGGAAATATCTACCGACTTTAAGTCCGGAGAGAGATCTCGTGAATGGGTTGCAAGGTTACCAGGTGTAATAGCTGCATTAAATAATGAAATTACTCGTGCAACTTCCATGAAGCCTTCTAATGTGATTACAAAAAAATATATAACCCGTAGCGATAAACAACAACCGCAACCAATATTAGGTAATGTAACTGTAAGATATTTATATGAGCCTGGGGAACTTGAGGGTGGTAAAAAAAGGAGCAACCGATCCTGTCTGGAGCGTTACTACACATACAATTTCTGACATAGTTAGATCCACTGGAAGACCTGCAATCTACAGACTAGATTCTACAGCCCCTCAGCATGGATTTGTACCTGAACAATTACAAGTAATTCCTGCGGATACACAATTACCACCACATACAATTACATAACCAGAACCTCTACGTCGATTGCATTCAAGACAGGTCAGCATCACATTATCACGTGTGTGACCTAGATTGCTATTAATTCTATCTACGATAAATTGTCTTGGATTATTATTCGAATACTGCCATTGCATCTTACAGTAACAGCTTGCACAATCATTATTCTGTCGTTGTTTTAGCGTTATAATAAATTCAGCATCAATATCAAAGTCACGCTTATTTGTTTTGTCACATTGTTTATAACCCGCTAATTTTTTCTTTATTGCAGCAGTGTCGTTAGTGATTTCCTCAGTTATCACGTAATCTATAATAACCCTATGTAGTTGAGATATTCTTCTGACTCGAGAAACTGCAAGATAGACTAAATTCGACCATTCAATTCGATCATCTACGATCCAGATATTTGTATCAGAAATAGTTAATCCTTGAGATGAGTGAATCATTATAGCGTATCCTAACGTCCATGGAGATTTATCCATACTCAATGTGCATTCAACAACATCAATTGCAACCAAAACAATATTCAAGACGAGATTCTGTACCCCACCACCAGGAATTTCCACTTAGATATTTTGCCGTCAAGTATCCGCTGGGCGATAACACAAAGGTACAGATAGATCTGAAAACTTTTCTGTGTGTAACAGAAATAATTTCTCCTGTAGCTCATCACGAACTATCTTTCTACTTGCAACTATCAAATCAGTGGGTCTCCATAAATTTAAAAAATCACCCATATTAGTTTCTGGAATTACTCCTCGCATTATTTCACATTGTATTTTATCTGGCTGCAGTCTGATTAATCTTTTAAATTCTTTCAGCGGTTCATCAATGGCTCTACGGTCATCATTTATTTCTTCATAATAATCTACGTTATTCTTCAGCCATTCATGTGAAGATTGTCCAATAAAAGGTGGTGGTTGACCATGATCCACACATTATCACAGCAGTATTCTTTAATAACAACCACTCAAGAAATACTTTTAATACTTCTAACGACACCGTGCATATCTCGTCCCATATAATATACTTAGGTATATATTTTTCACCCATTCTCTCAGGAGTCCACGTGTCTCCGCACCATCTAAAGAAACTATGGTATGTACATGATTTTACTCCTCGCTCTTTTATTTCCCTGGCTAATTTATGTGTAGGTGTCAAAACAATTATATCTGAACTATTATTCATAAATAAGTTAATTGCACGAGTTGTTTTGCCTGAACCACCACATCCGTTAAGATAAACAGTCTTATGTCTAGCTACAGGATCGTATACAGATGGTGCAGATGATTTTGATGCTTGATTATTATTTTTGTAATATTTCTCCATAATTTCAACGTCTGCAGATTCAGAATAGCTAGGTATATTCTCTTGTTTTATTCTCCATGTTCCCCATTCACCATCACCGAGCAGCGGTTTTAATAAATCCTTATATTTTTTATGTATATAAAATGAATCTGTAGCAACTCTAACAGCATCATTAGGAAATCTGTTTATCATCGACAATAGATTTATTGAAACATAAGCCAACATCGAAGATCTTAAATGAGTGAACTGCGGTGAGTCGCCATCAATATAGCTCACAATCGTACCTAGTTTGGTCCCGTCTGATAAATAAGCATTACATCGGTTTACAAACGTATTTTTTCCGTTGTATCAGCGATTATAAAATCTAACTCAGCATCGTCCATAATCAATCTTGTACAATGTCGTTTATAATCGTATGAACTACCTTGAGTAAACTTGCCGATTATCTTTCTACCAAGATCTTTTGCAAGTTTTTCATCGTCCTTGCATTTACGGTTATCTTCATCAAGATCAAGGAATTCTTTCCTGGCATCATCGACAGGTTCTGGTAACCAAACTTGCTTCTGTGGACGATATGATATAATCACTTCAGTTACTCTCAACGATATTAAAATTCCAGCATCAAGCATATACCGCAACAGCACTATCGGTACCCAGTACTTCTCTGAAAAATGTCTTCCAAACCAAATATAGTTGATAGGATGAAGATTTTGTGCAAACTCGAATGATTCTACACACGCAAATCCTGTTAAATCAAAATCTGGTAGGGGTCCGTTTATCGAAACCTTGGTCATCTCATGTGATGGATGTCCAAATTTCTTAAAGTATTTAGAACATTCTCCATATCCAAGAAAACTCCCGGGATAACACGCTGCCGTATCAACAGAGATAACGTCACTATAGTTGTATTTGGTATTCCATAATCCACCATGTCCATATTCTATACAGCTATTCCGGACATCTTCAATAAATTCCGATCGTGTCGGTTTCCATGAATTTTTCTCCTGAGCGAAATGAGCAGCTACTGATGAAACGGTAAAACAATTATTAAATAATTGTCTAACTTTGACATCGTCTGAGGTATATTTCAGCGCAAGATGTTCCATTTCTTCATGAAGAGATTCTGTACGGTAAATATTACCATTAGGCCGTACAAACTGATCGTAATGTTCGTATTCTGAACTTTGAAATAACCAAACAGATACAGGGTCACTTTTACTGATATTTTTGATAAAATCAAGTATATGACCATCATAAAATTTAACCGTTCTATCTCGTGGAAATATTGTTACTGCTGAGGTCCACACATGCGAATTATGATCGATGATATCTATCGGAGCTCCATTTTTTATGTATTTTGGTTTATATAAAATCTCTCCGGTTAACGTCTTCACTGTTATTGGAAATCTTGATTTCTTTTCTAGCTCAGCGACATCTTTGATAGACGCTCCGGTATCTTTAACTGTTTCTGCCCATGTGTTTATTTTTTTACGTCTTAAATCTGTCAGGCCATTACCACGTATCGCATGTGTAAAATGTTCTGTAACTCGTTCGGCTACACAGTTTATTCTCGACAGTTTCATCGGTTTAAGATCCTTAACGTCAGGTTTATCATTCAGCGGATATATTGCATATACAACTGCGGTCACAGGATACCCCCGCTCATAATACGGTCTGTCTATACCAGTAAGTATTCCGGGCTTGGATTTATTATTTAAGAGAACAATATTGCTTCCCGACTGCACACGTACTGGATCACGCTTATCACGAATAATCCAGATACTGTCATCTGTCTCTACAATAAATTTTATTAAAATAAAATATTTTTGATTATCAAGGTGGTTAATAATTACTTTTCCTCGTTTGTCATTCATCACATTGAAAACATTTCCAACTCTGAATGTTGACCATGCATGAGCAGCACCATCGTCACGAAATTCTTTTTTGGCTTCACGGATACGTTTAGTTATATCTTCATTCGTTAAAGCTAGATCCTGCATCGAAACACTAAATTTATATTCTGGTAGTCTGTCAAGGTCAAATCTAGCAGGGGAAGGTTCAATCATGGATAATTCCTCCATATAATTAAAACAAATATTTAAATTGAATTTTAGTATATATATATATAATGATTGAAACAAAGAATTACTGCCACTGGCTTAAAATTGGACATACTTCTCCTTGTAACAGAGCATGCGTGAATGAATTCTGTGGCTACCATATGCAATGTGTTAGACATGGAAGTTTAGGACCAAAACAGTGTATTCAGTGTGGTGCTGGAGTCAGAGGAAAAACTTGGTTATGTGTGAAATGCGGCGGTAAAAAATATAGAGAATTAAAACGTTATTATGACAAAAAAAAATGGTGAATCCCCTATAAAAACCGTAGAGGATTATCTGGCCAGATTTCAGAATAATGATTTAGACAAATAGTATTAGTATATAAATGGAGCAAAACGAATTTGTAGCGCATCCGATCATCAAAAATTATGAAGCGTCTCGTGATGGCGTGATCAGGCACTGTCGATTAAAAAAACCAGTCGGTAGTGTTAATAATACTGGTTATTTTAGATTCAGTGCTGGGGGAAATAGATATTTATTTCATAGGTTCATTTTTGAGTGTTATTTTGGATTGATTAAAGACGGATTTGTAGTTGACCACTTGGATGGGAATCCCAAGAATAATCGGTTATCTAACCTGCAGGCTATTACACAGAGAGAGAATACTGCACGTGGAAATACTGGTAAATATCCCAAGATCCCGAGGTCTGTTATATCCATAAATACAGAAACAGACCAAGAAATAACTTTCCCATCAATGAACGCAGCTGCCAGATATTTTGATAAATGTCCACGATCGGTACAATTTGTCGCAAATAAAACATACAAATCTGCATATTCAATAAAATACAACCAGCGGGTAATATTTGAATACGTCAAATAACTCTTCAAAACAAAAACAGAATTACTGTATATAGTTCGACTGTCAGTTTTGCCAAGGTTTTTGTTTAGCCATAATTACAGTCAAGGGTCCACCTTCACCGTCGCTGCTCTCAGTATTGACAGAATCAGATAGCATAATCTTTCTTAATTGCATTATACGATTGTCTACGATCTTTTTTCTTTCGTATTCACGAGACAGTTCGGATTTAACCTTTTCGATTGACTGTGCAAGAGGTGCAAATAGCTTTACCTGATCGTCGTTTACCATAGCTAGTGATTCAAGCATAGATTGATAGATTAATTTTATAAATCTGTAGTTTGAAGGTAGTGTATATTTATTTTCATATTTTCTCTGTTGCAGTGATTCAAAATCGCACATAATTTTCTGAGGGTCAAGATTATCAGATATTTTTATTCCGTTATATTTTAATTTTTTAATAGCACAGATAATATCATTGGTGTTTTCATGGTTCATTATATATATATTTATATATTTAAAATAAAAAAATATTAGCCCCGCATGACTTTTTTTTTGTCAGGGGGGCTGTTTTTTGTGTAATATATGGTTATGAAATATATACAGATGGTTTATGATTTTGATTTTGGACGGCACTATCCATTTGACCTCAGTGGAAAATTACTGGGTACTGGTTGACTGTCCATTTGACCTCAATGGAAAATTACTGGCACTGATTAACTGTCCATTTGACTTCAGTGGAAAATTACTGGGTACTGATTAACTGTCCATTTGACCTGAATGGAAAATTACTGGGTACTGGTTGACCGTCCATTTGACCTCAATGGAAAATTACTGGCACTGATTAACTGTCCATTTGACCTCAGTGGAAAATTACTGGGCACTTTAGTTACATATAAACTTATCTCTACATACAGACGGCACACGCGAGAGTCTGCAAAACTTCGATATACGTCCAACCGTCTTACCACTTCGGCCATCGCTCTCTTATCAATAACACAGTTAAATTTAAGTATATAAAATATTTGTGCTATCTCACAGGATTTGTATTACTAATGTAGCGTGAATTTACTTCAGTTTTTCAAAATTAATAAAATCGCATGTATAAATTATCGTTCGTTAAGGTCAAAGTACGTTAGAGCTAAAAATAACTCTATGTACTTGGTATATAAAACTGACGTGAGTTTAAGGTTATTAGAGTCAAAATATCCCTCTCTGTTACAAATTGCTGCTTCACTAACAGCGATGCTTACAGAGAGAGGATAGATCACTAAATAATTAACGAAAAACGATATATATCGTGTCCGTGGAGACTGAAATGCCTCGATTATAGATAACATGTATTACAAGGGAGATAATCGTTTGACAGACAGAGCAGAGTTATCGCGCTTCATTATATAATCAATTACAGTGAAAAAAATAATTTTTATCTGCGTTTTGAGAGAAAACCTGCCAGGTGTTACAAATGTTGTGATGATTTCGACCCTCACGGAGCAAAAATAACATAAAACAAGCAAAAATAACACAAAACAAGCAAATTTTCTCAGATATGTAATATTTTCTGAATAATGCGCTGATTGCAAAAGAATTTATTCGCTAAACGAACAATGTTGGTGCGTAAATACGACAACTCTACGAGTGTATATACAAATTAATATTAAGATTCTCTCCTCGTAGATCCAAAATGTGTCCAGACTGGTCAGTAAGTTTGAAATTTATTCTCGACAATAACGGATTATGTACACGTAGATAAACGGGGTTAATTGGTTCAGATACAATTAACCACCCAGGCGGAGATTGAGGACTGAATGTATATAATATATAACCTTGCTCCGCAGTGCCACTGCGGTGGCTAGATTTCTCAAGGTCTACTTGATAGCTGCCATCAATTACATCACATACTAGATTGACTGCGATCATTGATGTTATATTAACAATGCCTGGCGATATGTGATGGCCTCCACCGTATGGATCGTTGTTATGTTTAAGAATAACCAGTGGTGGGGCTAATTTTCTCCACGCTGCATGTATTTTAGGGAAATATTCATCAATGATATCGTTGAGTGTTTTCTTCATTTTAGCGTTATTTAAATCTGGTATTATAAATGTTTTTAATTGTTTTTCTGTTATTTTGTAATGTTTAATAAACAAATTTTTCATCATATCCCAGTTTAAATTATCATCAATATCTTTAACACCCCTACGCTCTCTTACAGCGTGTAAAATTATATCATTAATAAGCCTTAAATCTATCACAATAATGTTTAAATGTTTTATTGTTTCAATTATCTGTTGTTTTACATCTTCGCTGTAATATTGTGATAAAGAAGAAACTAAATTTTGTAGTTTATTAACTGATTGTTCATACTCGAATTTAAT